>OY986435.1:171523826-171588826 GCA_963920525.1 Dichetophora obliterata | reverse complement strand
CATCTTTCTACTTCTGCACTGACGAGAGGAACATATTTAAAAGAGATATATTCATTCTGCATTTTTTATTACTTTTTTATTAATTTTAGTCCTAAGCCATATATAAAAAATGAATAACAAATGAATAATGAATAGCAAATGAATAATGAATAAAAAATGAATAATGAATAGCAAATGAATAATGAATAAAAAATTAATAACGAATAAATAATGAATAAAGAAAGAATGATTGAAATTCTTTGTGAATAGCATCTAAATGAATAAGAAATTTATTCATTATTCCGAATAACGAAAATGATTAATTGAAATGAATATTTTGAAATATTTGAAATAAAAATTTTATGGAATGTATTCTTATGTCGTTATTCAGTTGTATTTAAAATTCTAAATATGAATTTCGATTTTACAGATCTGCGAGCAATGAAATGTGTCGAAGGATGGAATTTACACGTAGGTTACACGAGACAGTCTGTTAAGACAATGAAAAATACGCATTAGTTACGCAGTTGCCAAGACAGTAGACAAAATAGTAAAATATTTTCTTTTTTCTATTTTTCGTGATTTTTGTATTGAAAGCCCCAGAAGGATGGCAGAAAGAATTTAGGAGTCGAGAAAGTTTAGGAAAATATTTTGCCACATCCCTTTTTATCGCCCTCAAATAAATAAAAATTAGACTAAAATTTGGAAATTTAGTTTACATGATTACTGTCGGCAACTGTAATAATAATTGGTGTCCACGGCTTCTTCAATCGCCCACAAATTCATTAATGAAAATGCTTTATTTAAGAAATTTTTTTTAAAAGATCAAAGAACGAACAAGGTTTGGTCTTTTATCTGAAAGGAAAGTGAAAGATTATTTAGAGGAATTGATTGGAACCATACGGGAATTACTGATTCGGCGAAATAAACGTGAAAGACAATTTGAGTTGCTTCTAACCGAAGCTGGTGTTATGCCTTAACCTCGGCAAGCATTTTCAGCCGTTAGTTGTCCCTTAATTCCACATTTTCCACAATTAAGCTGTGGATTTTTAGTTTTCCATAATTTTTAAGTGTAGGAAAGAACAAAGAAAGTGAAAAGAACCATGCCCGAGCCCGGATTCGGACCAGGACCATTCGGACCATACAAACACCGACTGGTTTTTGTCGTATAATACTTAAATTTAATTTAATTTATGGCGTTTTCATTTCTCGAAAAAATGTTGCATTTTTTCTGCTCTTTTTCTGCCATCTTTGAGAATTCCGAATAATTTCTTCTTTTGAGGTCAACATTTTCGAAAAAAGAACACGATTTAATTACCTCTGTTTATTAATTACTATTTTTTTCAGAAGAGGTCAGAATTTCCAAAAAGGGCAAAAAAATGCTGCATTTGTTTAGTTACTGTCAGCAATTGTACAACAAATTGGTTTCCACGCCCCCTTTTTCCGCCCGAGAATCAATGAAATTGCTATATTTCGGGCAGTTTTGATTATATAAGACTAAAAATTTTTTAATTTAGTTTCGGGAACTTTTGATAAATCAATGAAATTGGCTATTGGGAGGATTGCGCCGAAATTTTGGAAGTTGATTTGTTTCGAGTACGAAATGGTTTCAGAAAAAAAAGTATTGCCGCACCTCTTTTACTGCCCACAAATTTATAAAAATGCTTTATTTTGGACAGTTTTTATCGTATTAGACTAAAATTTAGTAATTTATTTTCCATTTTTTTTTTGTTTTGTAAAGGAACCCTCTGAAGGTTGGCAGATAGAGCGTAGGTGTGTTTAGAAGTTAAAAAGTTTCACTCCTGTTCTGTATATACGCTATACTGTGAATTTTTTTTTGTACATTTAATTCTAAAAACAATTTTTTTTTTAATGCGGTTGGACTGAGCAGTGCGATATGAAGTTTTATCAATGAATTCCAATTTTTTGAAGTGAAACTTCTTAGGCGGCGATTTGATATTGGGAGTAAAATCTTTCATCGCGTCACAATAGTCTCTGTGTGACAAAAATGTTTCGAGTCTCGTTCGACACGTTTTATTTACACGAGCAATGATTTTTTTTATTTGTACATTTTTTTGTATGGGTACTCCCATAATGGTGGCAGATAGAGAGTAGGTATGCTTAAAAGAAATGAAAGGGGAAAAATTAATAGGATCAGTTCATACATTTGACATCTCTCAGGGTCATAGAGGGTCATAGCGTTCTTGATATAATTTATAACAAATTTTTTTTCCTATATTTTGTCTTTTTTTGTATGGGAACCTCTAAAAGGGTGGCAGATAGAGTGTAAGTGTGTTCAGAATACTTATTGAAAGAGAGAAATTGAAAGGACCAGCGCATACATTTGACCTATCTAGGAGCCATTGATTTTTTGATATGAACTATAATACAGATTGTTTTTCTATATTTTGTGTTTTTTGTATGGGCACACCCAGAAGAGTGGCAGATATTGTGTAGGTGTGTTCAGAAGAAATGTTGACAGGGAAAAATTAACAGGACTAGCTCATACATTTGACTCCTCTAGGGGTCAATTTTTTGATATGAATGATAATAGACATTTTTTACTTTTTTTTGTGTTTTTCGTATGGGGACCTCCAGAAGGGTGACAAATAAAGTGTAGGTGTGCTCAGAAAAAATGTTGAGAAGAAAAATTAATAGGACCAGCTAACAAAATTTGACCTCACTAGGGGTCATAAATTTTTTGATATGAACTATTTATACAGCGTGAATCAACGTAACTGTAGCACTTCTTTTATGCCATAAATCTGTGTGTAAATTTTCTTAAACAACAATTTTTTTTTTTTTAATTTGAAATTGTTTAAACAATTTTAAACGATTTTTTAATATCATCCCATATTTTTATTAATGGTCGCTTAAATTTATCTTCCGCCATGTTTTTTATGCTCGTTTATTTGCTCAACATTAAACACCTAATAGAAAAGTCCACGAGGTTTAGGTCAGGAGATGACGGAGGCCATTCGTCTACAGAAATAAAACATGGCAAATTTGCTCTGCACTAACTTTGAACGACTTCTGCCTTGTGTGTTGGAGCTGAATATTGCTGAAAACAAAAGTGACTTTGCCCGTAAATTTGCTTGGCATGCGGCATAAGATGGTTCTTAAAACCATGTTCTAAGTACACTCGCGCTCAAAAAAAATGCCGAGTTAATAATATGATAACTAATATTATTTTTCTTGAATAATAACACAGTGTGCCAAAACCATAAAAAAACTAGCAAATCCAAACTTAATAAAAATTCTTAAAGAAAAACATGTTCAGAGTCCATCGCGCTTGATTTTACCTCTCAAGGTCATAACATTTTTTTCAACTTATTTTTAAAGTTGAAGTGTTCGAATTTTGTTGTGCCGACAGTAATTGCATTTTTACAGCCATTTGGTCTATTGCAAATGAAAACTAAAATTATTTTTTTTTCAATAGAATTTGACATAAAATAAGGTTTTGTAAAAAGATATTCCATAACATACAAAATGAAGCGTGTAGCGAAGCAATTTCATGTACTTCTTTTAACCTACAAATTTTAATTCTATAAATTCTATAAATTTTAATTAAATAATATTCCATTAATGCCATTTGCATTTCCTCTAAAATTAATTGCAAGTAAAAATGCCTTTCTATTTAAATTAAGAACATCGAAATCCGTTAAGAATTTGCTAAATGGAGGCAATTTTAAAGTTGTTTTTTTTGTCAAAAACTGATTCCTATGTAATTAATGTTTGCTACCATACAAACGCTCCTTTATCATCAAATCTTCTTACATAGCCTTATTTTACATCAAATTCTGTTGAAAAAAATTCATTTTCAAAAATAAGTTGAAAAAATTGTGATGACCTTGAGAGGTCAAATTTAGTGCCATGGACTCTCTATATGTCCATTTTTAAGAATTTTTATAAAGTTTGGATATGCTTGTTCATTTATGGTTTTGGTACACTGTTTTACAATTCAAGAAAAATCATAAAGGGTGTTTTTTATAGAGTGATACAACTTTGAGTTAGCATCACTGCTTTATTTGACCACCCATTTAACAGCTGAAAGTTGCTTTTTTTTAGTTTGCTTTGACATTTCATTATAAATCCACTAACACCATAGCAACGCGTGCAAATTGTGGAAATTTTTAATCAAAATAATGGTTCTGTTCGTCAAACTTATCGTGCACTTCGTCCATTTTATGGCGTACATAATCGTCCTTCAGAGCTGCTAATTCGAAGAACAATAGATCGTTTTCAGACCACATTTACTGTTACTGATAATGTGCATCCCGTGAGACGCCGAACAGTGCGCACTGAAGAATCTGTAGCCGCTGTGCAGGAAAGCATTGAAGATGATCCTAATCAATCAATCAAACGACCATCGTATGCACCGCCAATTCGGCGAATGGGCTGAAGCACAAATTGATATCGGTTTTGAATTTCCATGGAAAATTTTATTTTCCGATGAAGCCCATTTTTGGTTGAAAGGGTACGTAAATAAACAGAATTGTCATATTTGGAGTGAGGAGAATCCACAAGCTTTTGTCGAAACACCATTACATCTACAGAAAATTACTGTTTGGTGCAATTATGGGCTGCCAGAGTCATTCTCCCATATGTCTTAAAAAACGATGATGGTCAGAATGTTACTGTCAATGGTGAACGGTATAGGAACATGATTCGAAGTTTTTCGTACCTCAGTTAGCTGTCATTAATCTTGCTGATATGTGGTTCCAACGGGACGGAGCCACATGCCACACAGCGGGAGCTACAGTTGATTTACTCAAGGAAACCTTTGACAAAAAATAATTTCACGAAATGGCCCAATTAATTGGCCCCCAAGATCGTGTCATTTAAGCATATTGGGTTATTTTCTTTGGGGTTATGTAAAGTCATTTGTCTACGTCGATAAACCACAAACAATTGAACACCTGGAAATCAACATTCGAAGAGTTATCGGCGAGATACGGCCGCAAATGCTGCGAAAAGTTTGTGAAAATTGGTGTTCCAGATTGTGCCTTGTGCGCGCCAGCCGTGGTGGCCACATGGCCGAAATCACTATATAAAAAACACCCTTGGTTCATAAAATAGGTTGACAATTAATGCCAGAGTCGTAAAAAAACAGCATTTGATTTCCAGTGTTGCTTCTTTTTGTGTAATTGATATTACTGTAAATGCGACAGTTACTTTGATTCACTCTGAAAAAGACATTTTTTATATCTTGTATATATAGTATTTATCCAAAAATAGATCCCTCTACAATGGATGTAATTTTTTCACGTTGAAAATAGCAAATCACGGACATATATCCCAAATTTTAGTTATCACTAGGGATCGGATTTTTATGCATTTTATGCATTTTCATGCAACATTTTTACATCAAATCTTGTGTAAAGATAGGATAGCAACATTTATTGTGTTTTCTAAATATATTGATTAAATAAACATATTTGATCAGAATGTGTTAAAATTTTGCATAAAATTTATACATATTTGCAGTTTCTGGCACTACTTTTTTATACGTTTTGCATAAAAATCCGATTCCTAGTTATCACAAACCAATACAATCAGTATAACCATTTGAAGCACCACCCAATGACAGTGTAAATATTAAATAAGCAGAATATTTTTTATGCAAATTTTTAATTGTATCTCTTTCACAAAAATTTATCTTATTCTTAATTTTAAGAAGTTTCACTTCTGTACTGTATTCACGCAATACAGTGATTTTTCTATTTTTTTTTCTTAGTATTTTAAATCAAAAAACTTGATTTTTATTTGTAGAATAAAATCTTGAAAACAATTTGTTTCTCATTTAAAAAAACCACCAAATTTTTAAACAAACGAGTGTTCAACCACTCCCATTTTTACATAAAAGCATTGTCACAAACCCAGCAGTCGTAAGTATCGATGCTTTAGTAATAATTCAGCGATGTTTTTGCTATCAAATATCGATACCTTTTTGTTTGTAGCTTTATATATTTTTTAACATTGCTTATCATACGAAAGCTTTCGATGCTCTGGCGACATAAAAAACTATTAAAAAAACACAAAAGTGTTGCTTTTTTACTTCCAAGAAAGGTGTGGGGAGACAATGTGGATCATTCCAAAATAAAAAAGATGTGTTGGAGAAAACATAAATGCTATCATCACTCAACGAAAATCATCAAAATAAAATTAATTTTACTGACACCAAGCAACCGAAAAATCTAAATTAAATCATTATTGCTGCATCAAACAACTCAAAAATCACAACAAAATGCTTACCTATGCTTCCAAGTAGGCAAGAAAATCTCAAAATAAACACTATTGCTACCGCAATTCTTCTGCAAGAATTGGAATATAATCAGTTTATAAATTTGCGCCCAATGCTTTTTGAATAAGTATCCACAAATATAAAAAAGATATTTTATTTAAAAATTATAATAATTTATAACATTTATAACATTTATAACATTTCAGTTTTATAAAATTTTTTTAACATAATAATAATAATAACATAAGCATAGAGACTAAGGTAAAGCAAAAATACAACAACAAATGTGAAATTATGAAATTGAGAAAAACTGAGAAATTGACACTTCAAATCTCATCGCCCCTGTGCGTTAGTGCGCGCTTGCACGGGTATCACAAAGATTTCTGATGAAGCCTTTAGCCATGCCGAAATTGCAATTAAATCATCTAGTGATTTTTTCCTTTTCATATTGAAAATTTTGTTGTTGTTGTTGTTTCTTTGGAAAGATTAGTTAGTACAATTAATTGTTCTAACTTTGACCTTAAGCTCAATAAACGATTTTAAACTATCAAACAACTAGAATTTGTATTTAAGGTCAAGTATGATTTAAACTATCAAACATTTAGAATTTGTATTTAAATCATATAAAGTCAACATAATTTTTTTTATAAGTTTTTTTATCACAAAGCTAAAATTTGTTGAAGTATTTTCTTCGCAACATTATTTTCAAAGGCTTTTTTGTTTGATTCTTACAAGCTTCCAAAATTTTTAAGAAAGAATCAAAAATATAAAATTCTCACCACTGATACCCAGTGGCGGATTTAGACATTCTGCCGCCCTAGGCCCGACATTAGCGCCGCCTCTAACATATTAACTTTTTTTCTTACAATAGAACAAATTTATAGATATTGAATTTTTCATTTGGTACACACAATTACACAGTAGTTTTAACAAAATAATAAAAATAATTTTTCCATTATGTGCTCGTGCAAAATCTTTTATTACGTCATCATAACTCAGTTTTAGTACTAGATTTGCTTCAATATTGTATAAGGGTAGTGCATTCGAGTGCGCCTCATTTGCCTGTAAATTGCCTGTAAATAGTTTTTAGTTCGTTTTAATGTGGAAAATTTACATTTTCCTTAACAGTTTGTTTTTTCTCTTCCTCTCATTCTTCACAGAACTTAGGCGTTTATTTCATGAGTATGAATGATAAATGTCAACGAAAGAAAGTTTTTTATAAAATTCCCAAACAAGGTTGGCAGTAGAACTGAACCCTGCAGTACTCCTGCGTTGATGAAGTGCTCCTGGGACGAAATACCGTCCACTACTACACGAATCGTTCTTCCTTAAGGAAACTTGTGGTCCATCGAGCATACCACCAAAACCACATGGTATTAGTTTTGTCAAGAGCGCTTTATACCACACTCGGTCAAACGCTTTTAAAATATCCAGAGCAACAACCTTGTTCTCTCCGAAAAAGTGAACGCATTGGTTCCATTTATTGGTTAAGTGCGCCATTAGGCCCTACTGAAACCATATTGACGATCACTGAGCAGTTCCAGATAGTTCATAATGTTAAAGTTTATTACGTTCTCTATAGCTTTGAAAAGCGTAGAGCATATCGCAATGGGTCGGTAGCTTGTAGTGTTTGTGGCATCGCCATTTTGAGGTACTGGCTGGATATTTGCGACCTTGTCTTCCAACAAGATGGAAATACTACTGTTCGTAGGAGATGTTGAAAAGGTTTCGCAAAGGCCAAGCTAGCGAAGAAGTGCACATTTTAAGCAAAATTTACGGTGTTTCATGAAGACTAGAAACTTTGTTTATGTTGAGATTTGTAAGTAGCCTTTTAACTACTCTCGTTGGAGAGTAAATTGCTTACATTGCAGAGGATCTACCCTCAACAAAGGGCAGTGTCTGATTGTTATCCGAGAGAGTGGAGCTCTGTGCAAATAATCCAGCCAATAAGTTCGCTTTATCAGCCGAGTAAGTAAAGATTTCCTCATCTTTTCAAAAAGCTGAATCGATGACAATGTCTGATTCTTTACTGTCCAAAAATTTTTTATAACTTTAGGGCAGAGTAGAATATTTTTCCGAATGCAGAAACTTTTCGCCTTTTAAAATCGCATTACAGCGATTTCTTACCTCGATGCGAAGTCTTAAGTTATCAGTATTCTTGTGGAAACGCCAATTCTGAAAGGCTTCCTCTGTAGACATGACAGCAATTCTACAAGTCTCATTAAACCATTTGTGATCCTTTGGTTTAATGGTAATCATCTTATTGGGAATAAAAGACCTCATACTCAATAAAATATTTCTTATGCCATGAAAGTGCGGCATTCACATTTCAATCAGCAAAACATAATTTTCAATTGACGTTGTGATAACAGTTCTTTAACGCAGTCCAATTTACATTTCCATAAAGCCATGCAGCCCTCTTCGAAAGTTGTAACAGGAATTCTTGAATAAATTCACAATGATATTTTTACATTTGGTTATACATCGCAAAGATCACGTTTATGAAAAATATTATTTAGTTTTAATGCAGAACTTATATTTTGTTTCTCTTCTTACAACAATATTAGAAGAACCTTTTTAAATTAACAAACAATATTGAACACGAAACTTAAAGTTACTTTTTAAGTAAGCTACTATATTGTTCTATCTTCCTTTAGATTTCTCGGCCATCAAAATGATTCCGCCCTGTAAATACGCTCAACAGAACATTTCAAAAATTTTGCAATTCATCACCCTATTTTTGCTAATAGGATATATTTTATTAAGTTTTTGTTCAATAATACCTTAAATTAATTTAGAAAGACCAAAAATGCACTACTTGCATTACGTTTTTCATTGATTTTTTTAAAGTTACCGCCAATAGCAAAGTAATTCCCTTCTGTAACCCAAAAAGTAATCAATTGCACGAGTTTTCCGAAAATGCACAGCTCTTTTTAAACTTATTTATTGATTTATATTGAGTTTCTTTATAAATTAGCAACCAAGTGGATTCGGTTTCTAACTTTTTGTTTTCCTCAAAATTTTTCGGACCTCAAAAATTTTTCCGCCCCTAAAATGTTGCCGCCCTAGGCCCGGGAAAAGGCCTAAATCCAGTACTGCTGATACCTCAAAGCAGCTTTAAAGAGCACTTTGGCATCGATGGTAATGTGATTTTCAAAGCAACGATATCCGTTTTTGCTGGTGGGTATATTATTACTTAAAAGCATTTTATAGAAGCCCGTGATCAGGGCTCTTATTATGTAACTTTTAAAACATCGTCTTTAGTTTGCTTCTTATAAGTCCATCGCTATCGTCTCGTCTATCGTTGAGTTTTCTAATGTTTGCAAGCCACTAAAAAAACTTTTGTTTAGTGTCAAAAGTGACATTTACTTTTTCGTTTAATTTGTTTTGGAATTGCTTTCTTAAAATGTGCAAATTTAAGCGAAAATGTAAGAATATTTATTAATTTATTTAAATGATAATGTTTTGAAAAAATATTATAGGGCTGCGACACCTAAACAAATGGAGGCATTGCTAAACTTTGTTGATGAACATCCGCAGTTGGCCAACAATTAAGAGTGTCGCAAACAAGCGCCCGAAACATTTCAAAATTAGCTATCGCACCAAACCATCGTTTCGACGATATCATTTGACAATTTTTTGCCATATTAGAAGCAAGCAAAACCAAATTGCTTAGAAGATATTTAAAATTGAGGGTTATGTGATGTTAAGGTATCGTTGAATCGATATCATAAAGTGATTCTCGTCATACGTGATGAGAGCCCAGACTTATATCCTTGTTAGAAGTATTTTCGGTCAGTAGCTCCATATTAGTGCCACCACTGTGCATAGTATCGTAATACCACAGATCATATAATATATTATATGATCTTTGGTATAATAATGTATAATTTGGTATTATAAGTATTCTTTGGTAAAACGATCTTATCGCAAAACACACGTTTTTGAGTCCAAAATATGCATGTCTAGAATTTTAATAATAACAAGCAGGGACCCAAAGTAATAGTTATTTTTAAATTTTTGTATGAAAAGATCACATATAAAAAGTTATTGTTATACATTTCAATATATATAACATGACTTTATGTGCTATGATTTTTATATTATCTGTACTCCAATACTAATAAATAAATAAATAAGTAAATACTATATAAAAGGCTTCTCACGTATAAGCTTAAAAACTACTGAACTGATTTTAGTAATTCTTTCACTAATATAGAGCTACATGTTTAGCTTAAAATCTTGCATCCTTTATTTTTTTAAAACCATTCTTAAAAGTTACTAAAATTTAAATTTATAAAGCAACCGAAAAAACCAAACATAAAAATCATTGCTTCATTAAATTGTTAGGCTGCGTTCATAGTAAACGCTTTAAGAGATTTGCCGAGAGGTTTAGCTGAAAAAAGCTTTGTTTATAATCATATGGAAAAAGCTTAAAGAGTTCATAGCGTCAGCATAAAGCTAGCACAAAGCTTCTTTTCAAATGCTTTTCAGCGCTTATATCTCCATCTCGCTTGCTCACACAGCAAAGTAATTTTGTTTTGTATACTTTGTTGTATTTTTATCTATTTTTTTTTTTATTTGTGGGATATTTTTTGTGGTGATGTTTTAACCGTTGTTGTTTCGTTTTGTGGTGCTTTTCAGTTTTATGTACTTGTGTATTCTATCTCGTTTGTTATATAGTTTTTGTTGTTTTTGCGTACTTCTTGGGTACTTTTTGTGCTGAACTTTCCTCCGTTGTTATACTTTGTGTTTTCAAGTTCCTTTGAACTTTTGTTTGTCATTGGTTTGATCTTTCGTTGGTGATAATCGCGAATCTACGTACTCATTACACAAAAAGTCTTTCATTTACTTTGCAAAACGCAATTCAAGGCACTACTCAAAAAAAGAATCTCAGCCACAGCATAAAGCGCGCACTATGAACACCAATAAGCTCCATAAGCTACTTTGTGAAGTGTTGAATAAGCGTTCACTATGATTGAAAAAAGCTCGACAAAGCAGCTTTATACTTCAGCTTCAGCCAAAGTGTCCACTATGAATGCGGCCTTAGACACGCAAACTTGCTTATTGTTTCTATTGCGGTGTCAGGTAGCTTTGCACATTAATACTTTCCCATAATGAGTACACGCAAAAAACTATATCTGTAAAGTTTCATATAAATTTCATTCATACAAAATGTACTGTTTTTCCTGTAATTTTGCTACAGGAGAGTTAAGACTGAACATTTTCTTAATAAGAGTACCACATTTTACTGTGCTTATGAAAGCATTTTCTGATTCATTCCTATATACATTTTTGTGTTTTAAATGTTAAATTTTACTGTGCTCAAACGTAATTTTACCGTTTGCGCAAATGAGTAACTACATTTTCCTAACATTTTCCTAATAAGAGTACCACATTTTACTGTGCTTATGAAAGCATTTTCTGATTCATTCCTATATACATTTTTGTGTTTTAAATGTTAAATTTTACTGTGCTCAAACGTAATTTTACCGTTTGCGCAAATGAGTACAATACTAACCTACCGTCGTCACTTTTACTGTGTTGACCATGAAATTTTGTCAACACGGTAAGCTTGGTAGTGTGAATCAAAATAAAGTATTTTTATTTCGTTTACAATAAAAAAAAAATGTTTGTATTATTATGTAAAAATATATATTTGAGTTCTAAAAATGTTGGGCCGAACTTCTTATATACAACAATAATGCTATTAGGACAGATCTTAGAACCCATATAAGTTATCCATTTAACTAAATTTAACTTTTCAAAGATTATATGTATTATCTGGTAAGATATTCTGAATAGAAGATTTATCTATCAAAAAATTCACACCGATATTTAAATACAGGCCAACTTGAGAGTAAAAATCTGCTGTTATATCCATAGTATACTTATGGTGCAGTTTTAATTGATGTTTTAAAGCCAATGTGCAAGGTAAGTTTTTTCTTGAAGCTGTTGCTCGAGCTGTTATTTTCGACTCCCTGTGCTTACTTTCATCACGCATTGACCAAAAATATACTAATGGACCAGCTAATTTCATTATTCTTGGATAATGTGCTAGGTTATGGTGTTTCGGTTTCAGGCCTTTTTTAAAAACTGATTTGTAAAGCTCTAAATTCGTTTACTAACTTGACGAACTGGACGGGAAAATAAAATTAAGGGTAGCCATTGCAGGTTGCAGAAGCTGTCATTTAAAAGTACTGTGTGGCTCAAGCAAAAATAAAAGGAAATAATGTACTTTTTACTGTGTACACAAAAAGTTTTTAAGTTCTCGTACAGGAATTTTTGATTTCACATTTTGATTAGTGGTGCATATGGAATATTTTGCTATTTTCCACCACAAAATAAAATACTTACAACGGTTTTTTGCGGTGTAAAATTAAAGTGCATTAAAATGACTAAAGCACTCTGTTCATGTGAAGTTTTTCCTGTAAATAAAGTAATATCTACGGACCATTTTTTTCCGTGCATGTATTAATGAACGCTTTGAAGCAGTGATGCCAAATTGAGGGTAATTTCCAATCGTCTTTTGAGCTAAAAGTTGCTTGGTAGTACAAATAAAAAGGAATTTTCAAATGGAGAACTTAACGCTTTATTCTGGTGATTTGCGATTGTAAATTAATATACACCCAAAAAAAAGCTTCGTACTATGTACAAAACAATTATTATATTCTACAAAGCTGTTTGTTCTTTTCAGCCTACGAACGACTTTGTGAATAATACAAATGACCGTTTGTACATTGTACAAAGAAATATTTGTATATTTTACAAACGCATTCATTTCATCTACAAAGATACGAACAAATATACAAACACTGCTGCCACCGCTTTGTATATTATCAAACAATGTTCGTTCAGTTCACAAATTTATACATTATAGATTTTTACAAACTAGCGTTTGTAGAATGTACAAAGTTACGAATTCAAAAATTTTTTTTTATACGGCCAACACCACAAACGTTTGTACTATATACAAAATATTTGTACATTCTACGAATAGCCTCTGTTTGTTTTTCTACAAAGATTTTATTCGTAATTTTATCCTAAATATTTTTTGGGTGTACCAAGTAGTTTTTATAATACTTTTT
This sequence comes from Dichetophora obliterata, assembly GCA_963920525.1. NCBI lineage: Eukaryota > Metazoa > Arthropoda > Insecta > Diptera > Sciomyzidae > Dichetophora > Dichetophora obliterata. The sequence continues at coordinate 171,575,515 of OY986435.1, read as the reverse complement.
TTAACATTAAGTTGGAAAGTTTACAAAATATCATATAACTATTTCTTGTCCAGTCTTTTTTGTGTGTGGACAGTTTTGTCAAGAAGCTTTTGATATAATTTTATACAGAGAAATCCTTATAATTTCAAATGAATTTGCAATTGACAATTTCTAGAATTAGTCGATAAATATAAGTATTACATATTTTGCTTTGATATTGTTTTGTTTTTTGTATTGTTTAGTTAATTTAAACAAAAAGTTTAATTAATTTAAAAAAAAATACTACACATTTTTATTGTATCCACTTAGTTTCAAATAATTTGTGTGGAACAGATTTTTTTATAACAAATACTTATGTATTAACCAGAGAAATCAGTTTTTAAAACAGATTCTATACTATAATTCTTTTAGTTATAAACATTTTTGTATGCTTGTGTTCACGAACATGTGCTATGTTATTTTATACTTTAATAAAGTTATGTTTGAAAGATATTCTATAGATTTTTCAAAATTGTAAAAGGAAAAAAAGGGAATTTGTGGGAAATTATACATAAATATACTGGCAACACTGCTTTAAAGAGCATACTGAAAGCAACCCAGTGGTAAATGGACACATAATGTAACCAAGTATTTCTTAAAAACAATGTAGCTGCGAGGACTTCAACACCTGTGCACACTTTGAATTACATTTGTTTGGGCATGGCCGCTAAACAACTGTTTACATCTACCTTACACGCAGAGAAAAGAAATGGTTGAGACATGATTACTGCAATAATAATTTTTTTACTAAAATTATTGTACTATTTCTGCAAACTCAAATTTTTGCCTTAATAAAGTCATTATTTACTAATAATGGTACCAAAAATAACATAATAGTTGAAATTATAACATCATTGAAATCTGTGATTGCCTATAACTATTAGTTATAGCAACAGAAATGTTGTAGTTCTGTCCATCATGATAAATGTGAATATTATTATAGAGACAAACATATTAGAATTTTGAATGTTTTTCTGAACTAATCTTTGATTGTTGGCAAACGAAGCTGAACATAACCAAAAATCGAAAGAATTTATTGTGTCTGAACAGTTTGTAGAAAAAACTTTCACTTCATTCAGACACAATAAGTTTTATCGATTCCTGGCTATGTGCCGTTTCGTTTGTCAACTGTTCAATTATTGTGTTTTGTTTTAAATTGCCTTATCCTAAAAACAGCACGCAGAAAAGTGCCATTTTCGACTTTAATTGTAGCAAACATATTTCTATTTACCGTAAATATATTTCGCAATTCTGACCATATTTTGTTTATCACACATACTGCTATTTTTGTTACAATGTACTAAATGTACCATGTTTATGAATGGCATTAGTCAGGCGAGTGGTAGTAGCGGCTGTGGCCTACTGGTAGTGTGCGTGGCTCGTAAGCGAAAAAGCCGCGGTTCAAACCCCAGCTCGGACAGAAAATTTTATCAAATGATTTTTAAATTGAATTAATATTTATGTTCAGCCCAGACAATGGAGATATATAAATAGCTGTGGAAATTGGAGTGCATGAAAATAAAGAAATATTATTATTGTTTCAATAATATTCTGGATCCTTTAAAATATTCATAATATAGTTGTTGCAATCATTCTATTTTCGATCCATAATAATGATTGTTTCAATAATATTTTAATTCCTACAAAAAAGTTCCTTTTCTAAATATAGTTATTGTAATCATTTTATCATGATCAAAGAAAATATTATATGTTTCAGAATATGTTAGCAACGATCATAATCCGAATCATACTATGATCCTCTTAAAACAGGGTTGTTGCAACTAGTTGTGGTTGTTGCAAAAATGTTTTTTCTTTGCGTGTAAACCGCTTTTTGCAGAGTTCTTATTGGACTTGTCTTTTTTTTTTGTGAAAGTACAATATCTCATTTCGTTTGACAACTGATTCTTTATTTTGTTTTTACTGGTTGGAATTGATGATGATATACGTGGATAAAATGATTTGTTGTTTGACGGTTTTCTTTGTTTTTAGTGTGTTCGGTGTTTTTTGTAAATTCTCCATTGAATGCGTTCGAAATAGTTTGTAATAAGTTTTAAGAACGTATCCAATCTCATTCAATTGTTTTAAATGAGTTGAATTGCAGCTGAGAATTTGTATGGGAAAAGAAATTTCTTCGTTTCTCATTTAGCTGAATGGGCTGAAATGAGTCATTTGACTGACTCAATGTTAACGTATTATAAGACTACAATTTGATAGTTTAGTTTGAAATATTTGGACATTTTTTCACAGAAATTATTTTTTAAGCTGTAGAACATTGTAAAAAATATAACATTTTGAAAAAAAAAGTTTGATACAAAAAATAATAGGGGTCGAGAGTGAAAATTAAACAATTTTTTCAAATAAATGATATGTACTAGGAAAGAGTGGGGAAAATGGAAATTGAAAAAAAATTGCAACAAAAATAACTTTCGGCCTATTTTTTGAGCACAAACTGAATATTTTAAAGGTTTAGTGAAAACAATATAAAATATTAAAATGGTGAAGTAACGGCCAATCTTTTCTCATTTCTCCAAATTCACTTAATCGACCTTTCAGACAAAAGAAATTTGTTGAACATCGATTTGATAATGACCGAGATGTTTGCTTGCAAAATAAAAAATTGAAATTTTAATCGGATTTTTCTTGATCTAATTCTAAAGAAAATCTGTAGTGTTCAAGATATTGCAATAATTTTATTGTCATAATAACGGAAATTTTTAATATACTAGATATACATACAAAATATTTTTGAAAAGTCTTTCGTTTATCGTTATTTTTATTAATTAACGGCTTTTTATAAAAAAATGCGTTGTACTGAGAAAATCTATAGTTTTCGAGACATAGCCATAAATTTGATATCATAATAATGGGAATTCTTCAAAACTAAAGATGAATATATTCATATTCAGACTCTAAGGTCCCTATTCATATGATACACGATAAATGCTTGCATTCTGTTATACGGTATTACGAACTTACATGTGTCGTATTGAATCCGACAGATAGCGTTTATCGTTTATCGGAAACAAATGGTGTTACGAAACGATACGTATCGGATCACTTGTTCAATTTCAAATGCATGCAAGCGGCTAAATATTCTTGTACGATAGCTGAAATTATATATGAATTTTTAATCTTTTTTCGAAATATGTTAGTATTAAAGCGATAGAAATAAGTTTTTTAACAGGATTTGAGCAAAATCAATGTGATCTTTTCTGGCCAAGAGTTGTGAGCTCGAAAACTCAACTGGAGCGTCTTGCTACTTCAATGGAAGAAAAAGCCGAATGGAAGCATCCCTCAACTGCTCTCTTTTCACAGCATCTATGCTGCGCAAATAACTCAATGGAACGTCGAAAACATATTTATATATTTTATTTTTTAACTTTTAATGTCTTGAAGTGAGAATTTCAGTTGTTTTTTCTTGAATTCTCAGTAAAATGTATATCAATAGCATATCTATCGGGCGTATGAAAACGATAATTCGAAAGCTTGATTTTTACGATACGCTTGCAAGCGTTTATCGTCTATCGTATTACAATTCATAATAGGGGGTAAGTTAAAAAATTTAATTTTTAAATTACAAATGTAAAAATTTGTTTACCAATATTTTGTATAATCCTGTTATGCAGGACATAATAAAAAATCAAAATACAGAAAAAGCCAAGCAACTTTATGTCTCCAAACAATTACTTTAAGGAGGTAATTCAAATTAAATAAAGTAATTTTTTAATATTTATACTATTTTTTAATAATCAAACTAATATTTTTATTTATTAGTTTTTATGATCTATTGAATAATTACATGAATTAAGATTGTGAGCTTTAGATCAAGTAAGTTTTCAAGAAGGCAACAACAACAACAACAACAACAACAACTCTGTATAGAGTCAATCACTTAGCTGACTAGACAGTCAGCTGTTTCGGAAATCGCTACATATTCCTCTTCAGTAGTCTTTGAGTGATTAAGCTGTGATCACTCACTGTTTAAACTAGCATATGAATGTGCAGATTCTGGAATTCATTCTTATGAATTGTATGGCTGCTAATTATATGACATTTCAAAGCAGTAGGCTATTTATAGATCACCGCCATCAACTCTATCAAGGGTTGCCATCTGTTCTAGTTATTAATGTCAAATTAATTAAATAATCTAATAATTGATCGATTTTTCGGTCAAAGTCATGTGTAATTGAACATTTGGTTGTGAAAATAGCCACATTTCAGTTAGAACACTAGCTTCTAGCGAAGCAAAAACTCGTTTCATTTCTATGGTACATTTCGACAAAAAATCGAACACCAATGAATATTGAAATAAATGAAGAAGCAACTAGAACAGATGGCAACCCTTGATAGAGTTGATGGCGGTGATCTATAAATAGCCTACTGCTTTGAAATGTCATATGATTAGCAGCCATACAATTCATAAGAATGAATTCCAGAATCTGCACATTCATATGCAAGTTTAAACAGTGAGTTGATCACAGCTTAATCACTCAAAGACTACTGAAGAGGAATATGTAGCGATTTCCGAAACAGACTGTCTAGTCAGCTAAGTGATTGACTCTATACAGAGTTGTTGTTGTTGTTGTTGTTGCCTTCTTGAAAACTTACTTGATCTAAAGCTCACAATCTTAACTAATATTTTTACATTTTGCATTTAAAGATAAAACAAAATACTTTAATTTTAAGATTTCAAGTTTTTACATGGTATTTAATATTTTTATCGCAGGCGAAGCAGCGGGTATTTGCTAGTACATAAATAAACATATATGAATGTTAGCCGGGCTTATTGCAAAAAGCTTTTGGGGGTAGTCGTTATATGTAAGTTCTAATAGCATAGTTGCTTTGCGTAGCTCGTGCTTTTGCAATAATTCGTGAATAGAACAATTTTTGAGCAACAATAGCCGCCAATTACTGGTTGCGATAAGAAAATTTTTCACTTTAATTGGATTCTGGTCCACTGATTGAACAGCTGCTGTGACATTTGGTGGAAAAAGCTTTCAAACAATATATCCGTTCTGAAAGCGACGCTTTTCTATGGGCGAGTGCACAGAGTAAATTAAAGAATTGCCTTTGGAGGCAAGTTATTTAAAGCACTAGGGGTATGCACGATTCAGTGCACTTGCCTGTGCAGTTGAGTACTTGAGGAATTGTGCAGTTGTGCATTTAGGTTTTCGTGAACACACCACCATCACCATTTCAAAGCTGTCAACATTTTTCAATGCACACAAGTGCACAACTGCTCAAGTCCTCAAGTCCTCAAGTCCTCAAGTTGAAGGTGATAGTAGAAAAGCACTTGTGCAGATTTTTGACGTACGTACAAATTGTTTTATTAAAGTGCACAAGTCCTCAAGTCCTCAACTGCACAGGCAAGTACACTGAATCGTGAATACCCCTACTGAAACGACGTGCCTGGGAGCATATAGAAATGTAACATTATTTAAAAACATTTGATTTTACTTATTTGTTTTAAAAACGATCAATTAAACCTTGTTTAAAAATACTTAATGTCATCCATGCGTTCGGTGAGTAATCGTACTCTACTGAATTTTTAAAGTTTGTAACGTGAATACATTTATTTCCACAACTTCATTGAAAACGACTGTTCCACAAACAAGCAAAAACTTTTCTCACTAAGTTAGAACTTCAATCAACTCGAGTCGCATATTTTTGCTTTCAGAAACACTTCAGCTATCGAATTCCTACGAAAGTAGAATTGAAACAAGCGAGACGAGTCACCTTTTTTCTCATTTTATTACAGAGACGTTCCAAGTGAAAATCACGTCACAGTGAGAAAATCTGCTGAGCACTGCGGTGAGAAAAGTGACAAAAAAGGCACAGAAAGGTGAGAGCTACTGTAACCTGATTTTCACATCCTTATGTTTATGATTATACTTATGTTTATATTTATGTTTATGTTTATGTTTTTATTTATGTTTATGTTTTTATTTATGTTTATGTTTATGTTTATGTTCATGTTTATGTTTATGTTTATGTTTATGTTTATGTTTATGTTTATGTTTATGTTTATGTTTATGTTTATGTTTATGTTTATGTTTATGTTTATGTTTATGTTTATGTTTATGTTTATGTTTATGTTTATGTTTATGTTTATGTTTATGTTTATGTTTATGTTTATGTTTATGTTTATGTTTATGTTTATGTTTATGTTTATGTTTATGTTTATGTTTATGTTTATGTTTATGTTTATGTTTATGTTTATGTTTATGTTTATGTTTATGTTTATGTTTATGTTTATGTTTATGTTTATGTTTATGTTTATGTTTATGTTTATGTTTATGTTTATGTTTATGTTTATGTTTATGTTTATGTATATGTATATGTTTATGTATATGTATATTTATATGTATGTGTTTATGTTTATGTTTGTGTTTATGTTTTTATTTATGTTTATGTTTAGGTTTATGTGTATGTTTATGTTTATGTTTTTGTTTATGTTTGTGTTTTTGTTTATGTTTGGGATTATGTTTATGTTAATCTTTATGTATATGTTTATGTTTGTATTTTTTGTTTATGTTTGTGATTGTGTTTATGTTAATCTTTTTGAATATGTATATGTTCATGCTTATGTTTAAGTTTATGTTTATATTTATGTTTGAGTTTATGTTTATGTTTATGTTTATGTTTATGTTTATGTTTATGTTTATGCTTATGTTTATGTTTATATTTTTATTTAAGTTTATGTTTATGTTTGCTTATGTATGCTTTTTAAATGGAATATCTGTATATCAATTAACCTATTCCAAACTGCAATGGATAATGGCGTACTATAATGCGATAATGGGTAATATTAACTGTATTGGTCAGAAATAAGAATTGCGTTTATTTTTTAATGTACTCCACGAAAGTATACGATAATATTTTTATTAAATTCACCCGACATCAAACCTTTTCATTTTTAAAAAAAAAAACGTTGCTCAGATATTTCTATATTTATAATAAGACAGTAAAAATGTCTTAAACATACTTCATACAAATGCACACCATACTCATACAACCGATAATATGCAGACATATAATTTTAATCCACCTACTTGACAGCAATCATGCAGCATATATGGTAAAATAATAAGAAATAATACAGTTTCCAGTTCCCATTTCCAACAAAAACAACCACACCAACCTGCAAACATAGATATGTATCACGCGCAATCGGCTATTCACTATGCAAGAGGCGAATACAAAATAGGGAAGAGAAAAATGACTACAGGCTACTACTATGTTTTATGCTAGAAGGATGAAGGATAACAAATTGCGGAATGTTGCATAGAAAAAAGACGGAACAAATACAAAACTGACTAGAAAGAGCAAAATAGATTCTCTTTCTACATCATAGCCTTACTTTGACTGTTTTTTTATGCCCACTAACTGACACATGTAATTTCAGGACGACTTTTACCGACGCAATGTCTTACAAGAACACCGCTTAACATTACCACTAATACAACAACAGCATAAATAACTGCAGATTCTCATATAAATGCGGCTAAGGTCACTTTAGAGGGAAAAATAATGAAAACGCAAAATGAAGCCGTTACTCCTATTTTCCTATTGTTAAAAGTGAAAAATATTTGCCATCAAAACGCAAAAGTAGGAGTATAAGCAGAAAATAAATAAATATAAAGGACATAATGTTAACCTCATCAGAGAAAATGCGTCATGCATTTCAAGAAATGATCTCGCCGTATTCAGCGTCAATGTTTAACTTGCTAACAATAAACTTTTTTAATGCTTACCATTTGAGTCGGTCGATAATAAGTACTGTTTTCATGGTACTGTTTTCATACACAATATGAATTATTGTAAAAGTTTATATAATATTATATCTGCAGTTATTGTAAAAGTTTTCAAAAATCTAGTTTGGTTTACATTAAAACGTGAACATTTGTGTGGTTCTTATTTTAGAAAAGGCAAGTTTTAAATTTAGTATTTATATACTTATTCATAAATAGTTCGCGGTAAGTTTTCAAAATATTCTGAGAAAAATATACAGTTTATAAAATAATTGCTTTGACTATAAAAACCGAAGCAAATGTTTATATTTCAAATAGTAAAAAACCAGTGCGGTCATACTTTTTTCATTGAAACTTTTTACTAATAGCTTTATGTAACATTTTAGCTAAACATAAAAAACTTTGCAAAAAGCATAAAGAACAACAAAATAAGAGACAACGCAAAAAGGTACTTCAATATTTTCTTGCCAAATAATTGTTTCGACTTTTATGTACTTTTGTTATTATTATGGAAGTTTTTGTATTTTAATACTTAGTGTGACCACTTGCAAGTATAACTGCCTGCAGTCTTTTTTTCATTGATAACCCTGCAGTGTAAGACTAGTCAGCATTAAAACATGAGTAGTATTTTTACTAGTCAAAACAAACTAGTTTATATTTTGTCACGATTTACTAGTTGCAAAAGTAATTTAAACCCAACTAGTTTTTGTCAAGTCACATTAAACCAGTTGTAAAACTAGCCAAAATCAAACTATACTATATATTATCAAAATCAACCAGTTCCAAAACCAGTTGGAGCTGGGTACCCCATTGGAACAAACTAATAATAAACAAATTAAAACATATAAAAACTAATTTAAAAACATGTAGTATACCATAAACATGGTATTTCATCAAATAGCTTTAACTTTAGCAGTTCCAAAACCAGTTGGAGCTGGGTACCCCATTGGAACAAACTAATAATAAACAAATTAAAACATATAAAAACTAATTTAAAAACATGTAGTATACCATAAACATGGTATTTCATCAAATAGCTTTAACTTTAGCCTTTAGCTAATATTTTGTTGTAAAAATATATGTTCTTTGAACCTATGAACTATTGAAAAAATATGAACCTATGAACTAGTTTTAATTCGATAATTACTATATTGGTTAAAAACTAGTCACAACCCAACTAGAACTTTACTTTACATAAAAAATGAGTTGTTAACTAGTTAAAACCTTATCTATAGTAAGACAATTGTCTTTTCCAATGACATCACCACGTAAAAAATACCAGTCGGTTCTATGAGAATAGGACATAAATCGAACTAGTTGTTGGATATTTCCAACTAGTTGTTGACTGGTATAAATCTAGTTGATTACACTGCAGGGAATATTAGCATTTCTAAATTTTAGCTGTAAGGTATGTCCATCCGTTCCTCCATCACGGCTCTTTTTAAAGTTGCTCTATTCATTGTCTGTCTTTTGGCCACTTTTTTCTTTAAATGTGACCACAAATTTTTAATGGGGTTAAGGTCAGGGCTCTGAGCAGGCGTATCAGTATTTTTTTTTTTGCAATTGTAGAACAGCCAAGTCCGAACTCTTTGTGCTTCGGATTTTGTCTTGGTAGAATTTAAAGCTCTTACCAAATCCGAATTTGTTGGCAATGCTTACCAAATGCGTCTTGAGTATGCTCAGATTTTGTTAAGCATCCATTGTATTTTCCACAAAAGTCAAACCTCCGACGACTTTACGCTATATGCATTCCCATACCAAGACCAAAAGTTTACCAAATTTAATTGTCGGAGTCAAATTTTTGCTCTGCAGTGAAGATAGTGGCTTTCTACACACAGTCAGGGGACCATCGTTATCATCATCGTTATCATCGTTATTCATCACAAAAAATTACGTTATCCCAATAACTGTTATCCTCCAATATGTACGCATTTGCAAAATACAGACGACGTTCAATATTGATTTGTGAAAGTAAAGGCTCGTTTCTTGCTATCCGTGAGTGGTACTGGTGCTTTTTTAACCCTGGAAGGACATGCTTATTTTTTATACATAAAAGTCATGCCTCAACGAATAGACTACGCCATTTTTCAAAATGGTTCTACGGACTACCTTTATGTCATAATGTTTCAAAATCACTTGTTTTTTATTATTAAGCTTATGTAGAATAAATAAGAACAACAGTTTATTTAACATATAATATTTTTTAATAAAAATAATACTTTTTCACAGATTGAGTTAATTTGGATTGTTTTACAAAAGGTACATTTAAAAAAACAAAATAATTATAATTAAAGGCACATATTTAACATGAAATTTGTTGTTGTTTAAGAAATAATGTACTTTATTTTAATGAGATCATATTTTTATAGGGTTGAGAATATATTATAGGCCAAAGGCACTAAGCTCTATTTTATGCTCCCAACATAAGCTCATATGGCATTAAAAGCACTATGATTTGTTCATGCGAAGGTTGGAGGGGTGACAAAGAGCACATATTTTCCTCTTCTTCTTAGAATTTAATTCTGGAGGGTTTCGAACATTCTTCAGCCATAGACTATTGATGCTGTTTCGCACCGCTGTCGGCAAAGTTGGAATCCATATCCAATGATATAATTAAACTTTAGTAAGTGAAAAGTGTTAAGCTGGCACGATTGAAGGTCTTTTGATTTGCTTAGAACATGTTGTTCGTATAGATAATAAAGCATTAATAAAAGTCTTATTCAGAAAACAATAGAATTGACATATTGGCTATCTGTTAGTGAACAGCACATAACGCTACACATGTGATCAAATGTATCGACGCCTCCTAAAGCAAGTGGAACATCGTCTTCGTTCAAGATACTTAAATCCTCTGAAGAGCTTTATTCTTCAAAGTTTTCATTGAAAGGGTCCTCTTGACCAGTCTCCTCATTGTTGTTGTAGGGCTCATCGACCAAGTATTTGTCCAGATTATTTTGAGAGTCCTCTGTACCTAATCTATCGTTGTAGCAATCCAATTTATCGTCGAAATCGTTGTTGTCGGCACAAATCGACAGAAATTTTGTTATTTCCTAAGCTTTTATTAATTTTTTGCTGCACAATTTTCATTTTAACTGTACAAATCTGATATTATTACAGAAAATATACAAAAAATATACATAATACATAAAAAATGCAAAAGTCACACAAAAGACATGCTTCGTCGTTTCGACGACGCCAATTCTTAAAAATCATACCTACACTCTATTTATTTGGCTGAACGTTTGCGCACACCAATAGTTAGACTACGATTTACGCTACACGGCAAATGAGAAAAAACAAGAAAGAAAAACGATAAAATGTGACCAAGCGTCGTCGATTCAAATAAGCATGTCCTTCCAGGTTTAAAGTTTCGCGAATGGTTTCGTGAGAAACTAATACGCCAAGTTCTTCATTCAAGCAAGCAGCAAGGGCTCTCGCCGAAACTCTTGTGTTTTGATCCACTTTTTTTAGCAAAAATCGCTCCACACGACTGGATAGTTTACTTAGCCGCCCAGACGATTAGGCTAGCGTGAGTCTATTTTCATTTTTAGCCCGGTTTTATATGTTGTAAACAGTTTGTTTCGAGTTACAAAACATTTCTTATAGTTCTTTTATAATAAATCAGTTGGATCACATCAAATTTGGTTCTTTTTCCCTGCATTTTGATTTTTTAATATCTTAAGGGATAAACTTAAAGAACACGAGTATAGAAGAATCAAATGCCACGAAAAAATAAACTTGATACAAGGAAAGTATCGAATATTTCAAAAATTTTAAAAAATCCCCGTCAAATCAATTCCAGGAAATTAAAGTTCGTTCCAGAAGAACAGCCCAAACAATTATTTTACAAGCAAATTTTGAAGTGGTTTTTTGTCTTGTTGGCTATTTTGCCTTTTTTTATTTAATCAAAAGCTAAAATGTTAAAAAATAATAATATAAAAAATTTGAGCAAAAAAAGTGGAAAAGCAGTGGTTTTTTCTTATTTTAACATAAAAAGTGCTTATTTTTATGTAGTCAAAACAATTACTTGGCAAGCTGTATGTTAATATGATGACGTTCATACTCTGTTTTTTTATCACGTTTAAATACCATTTAAAGCCAATTGCAAAATTAATACAAAAGTACATTTCATTTCGTATGGCAAAAATTATACATTCCTAACCCATTTCGAGCTATTTGTGCATTTATGCACCAGTAACTTCAGCATTTCTCTAGGTGAGCGCGAAAGTGATATTACCTGGCACTATAGGGATTATGTTGGTATGAACCTTTGAAAATATACATTATTTTTGGTTTGATTGGATTTTTTGGGTTTTTTCTTTATTTTTGATTTTTGAAAATTCCGGAAAAATTTAAAATCGCAATATCGAAAATTGCTTTTCAATAATAACTATTATAGGTTTTAAATTTAATGTTAAAATAAATTTAGAGCCTGTTTGCTGTTTTAAAATGGGCAGGTACGACTGTGAAGGTATGTGATGCACCTAGTGTTGCAAAAATGCATCAGTCCGCCCAGGCCTTACCAGTGGAGGCCAGATAAAGTTTAGGGACATATACAGACTCTGGACGAAGTTTCATTGATTTTGGCCCGGTAGTTAAGGAGCCGCAGGAAATGGGCTTATGCTCAAAAAATTTGGAAATCAACATTATATGAGTAAATAATGAGTAACAAGATGGCACGCCATGGCGTACTAAAATTTTCCAAATCATGTTAATTTTTAGTTTGAAAAATCTTATTTTTAATCTTAATATATAAAAGGCAAGCACGCTGCTCCATGTCCAATATCTCTCAAACTGTTAAGCCCGAAAGTATGCACATCTTCATACATAAAAGAGAAGCATGCTGCTCCGCACACAGTATTTCTCAAATTGTAAATTTTTTAAAGTAAAACAATTTTACAAGACACGCTGTTCTCACAAATAGAAAGTATGCACACAAAATGTATTTGATACTTATCAGTGACAATATTGGGTTTCTACAATAGTACGTTTTTGATCTAACTACCTCTGTTTTTAAACCTTTTATATAAAAGTTATGACTAACTTAATGAAATTCTTTTGAGTCGATTTGAGTCGATTGTACAAAAAAATATAACTGTATCAGCAGCGAAACGACACCTGAGTTGCTACTTATATGAAGGTTGTAAGGCCAGTTTGTAAAATTGGGTATGAATATGATTGTGGCCAAACTCGACTGTTTGCACTTTTACATTTGAACTAACTTTTCAACACTGCTTCAATACGTAAAGTGTTATTTAAAGTAGTATATTTGTATTTTGCAAAAATCAAGTGAATAAAAAAGTATAGCAGTGAGAGGACTGCCGACCGAAGCGAAAACCTATATATATAATATAAATGGAAGACGTTGTCCTGCCACGGACCGCCTTACTGCTATATAAGAATTTTCATGCTAATAAAGGGTTTCGGACTATGCTACATGTAGGATGGATTTGACAGGTCGGACGGACATGTAGGATGTGCGAAAGCTCATACTGCAGCCCGTCCTACATGTAGGATGAAATCAAAAAGTTTTCAAAGTTCCGCTCTGATCTTGTTCTTCTCTGTGCGACCTTGTTTGTAGATTTCCTTGGAAATTGTTGTTGGCGCAGTTAGCCGGAAATTTTTTGTAGGTGTTGTGAATTCTAATCGTGTAGCTACAGTTGGCATATGAAATTAGAATTATTTTTGTTAAGAGCTTATAACAATTTATTAAATTTTGTATATATTACTGAAACTATTTCTTTTAGGCAAAAGTGTTACCATATCAAAAATACATATAATTAAAGTAATTTATTTAAATTATTTCATTATTGATTAATATAAAAAATTAAAGCTTATTTATATCAATTTATATCATAACACTAACACAATATACATGTTCACCATATCTATATTGCGTTGTGTATTAAAAATAGAATATTCTAAAATTAAGAAATATCTATAGCTTATAAATTATATATAATCCATATAAGAAATTAAGCTAAACAGTTTTAAAATATAGAATGCTTAGGATAAGCAGACCTTAGTTATTCAATTACTACTGAAAATATTAATTATTTTGCAGGTTTAATACGTAATTGTTATTATATAAATATACATAAATATTCTTTAAATTTCCTCAATGAGCAGAATTGTTCATATATATGAACTATATATATGTAAATATGTAAATATATACGGTAACACTTTTACTAAAAACAAAAAGATTTACCAATATTATATATACTCTTTAATTCATATGTATAAACTGTTTTCTAAATTAGTTCGATGTCATATGCTGACTGTAGCTACAAATAAACATCCACAAAAAATTAAAGCTTACTGTACAACAATAACTACTTAGCAAATTTACAACAACAACGCAAAGAGAATTACAAGATCCCAGCGATTGCGCAGCGTTAGAGGGGATGAACCGAATTGGCGGCGTAAAATATACAGCACTTTGCATGCTATATTTTCTGTTTGCCTGCTGTTTCCTTAATTTTTTTTAATTTTTTACAGTTTTTTAAGCTCAAGCACTTTCGTTCATGTTTTTCATTAATTTGTGATTTTTAAGTTTTTTAAGCTTGCAATATTACAAGTTTACGAAATATGTTGCAAATACAAGCTCTCGAATTAAATATGTCGCAAATTGATAAAATGCAAATAAAATAAAATATTTGCGCTAAAACACGACCGAAATGTGAAACGTCAAAATTTGTAATTGTTAAAATTTCATCGTCCATTTGACACAGCAAAAACAACAAATTTATTTTAACACACACAAATTTTATTCAACTTGATATTTTCTATCTTACCACGACTGATTGACACACAGCCATAGTTGACAACTCTGAATATAAAATGCCGCAGTGGTGAAAATAAAAAGCCACTGACAAATACAACAAGTGTGAAAATTGTCAAACTTTGTTTGACGATATGTAATAAAATAAGAGCATGCATGTAATTATTTGAATGTTCAACATATGCCTTTATCACAACTTAAAGATTAAAATGTTAAAACACTCAATCCATACATTATTTTTCTTGTTTGCAAACGAAGTTTCAGCAGAAAAAAGAAGAAAAAGAAGAAGATGGATCCATTTTTAAATCTCACCATGAATAGCAGCTGTTTGGGTAAAAGCAAATTTTTCAAAAATGTTGACAAATACAACAACTGAAGAAATTGCCAATTTTTAAAGGCCCATAAATATACCGAATTAATAATAAACCGAATTAATAATAAGTTTTGGTTGCAAACATCTTATTGCAACCTAACTTAAGTATTTATATACTAACAAACAGATTAAATGCATTAATTTCAGGAGTTGCCAAGAGATTTCTTTGTGAGCTTGCGGCCGAATGACGAATTCCTTGGAAAAATACGATGATGCAAACGAATGATTTACCCTCTACCAAAATCGTTCGACGCGCCTAAAGAAGTTTTCACTTCAAAAAAACTGCTGGATATTTTCTCAAATTTCTTTTTTTATTTGAAAGTGCAATCCTTCCGGTTAATAATAAAAAATAATTACATTCAAATGGCTGCCTCGGCTGGCCATGCAGTAGCCTACTTGTCCTACTGGTCCAATTTTTAAGCACATTATCGATTGTGTGCAGCTGTATTTCACCAATGGCTTCACGAATATTGTCCTTTAAAGCGTAAATTGTCTCTGGCTTGTCGGCGTAACACTTATCTTTGAGGGCACCCCACAAATAATAGTCCAACGGTGTCAAATCGCAGCTCCGAGATGGCCAAACGACATTAGCTCTGCGGCTGATAATGCGATCTTCATAAACAGGGCGCTAAACATCGAGTGTAGCTTCGGCTGTGTGGCACGTAGCGCCGTCTTGTTGTACCAAATGTTTATTCTAAGATTTCTATCCGTGATTTTATATGCGCATAAAACTTAAAAACAGTGCCAGGACGCAAAAAGAAAACGAATGCGCCAGCATCTGCAGGAGCTGGCGATTGACCTCATAATGCCACAAGTTATAGAATGGGCACAAAAATAAAAAGTGTGGAGGGTCAACTTCAGTACCAAAACGCTTTCGAAAGTATGCTTGGGTACAAACTAGGCACCTTAGAGGTCACCGATGCTAGTCAAGCTCCAAAAAGTAATGCCCAGGGATGAGTCAAAGAATTGGGCAAATGCGGATATTGCACAGGAAAACGGCAGTAAGCCCATAAGCAGTGCAATGCCCTCAAAAAACTCATTTGTTCGGCTCTCACTTCGACTAAAATCGGCTGTTGCATCAACTGCTCTATTAAAAGTGGCAACATAAACACATTCACGAATACTTTTTAAAGCTTTTGCTGTTCACAACATTTACCACCTAATTTTGTACATCGAAAACGCAAACCAACGAGATGCAATAGAATTTTGTATGGAACAAAGTATTGCTTCTCGTGTCTTATTTGTCGTTGATTTGCGTTTTCGATAAACAAAATAATGCAGATAATTTATACCTTATAAAATACGGTTTGTTGCTTTTACAATATTATGTTTTCTTAACCTTACAATAAGCCTTCTATACATTAAGCTTTCAAGGGGGATTTTGGCGTAAGAAGCCTCAATAGGGAAGAAGTATTAAAAAATTTCCTAATAGACACTTGAAAAAAGTTCCCAAATTAACACTTCAAAAAAATTTCCCAAACTTACACTTCAAAAAAGTTACGTGGCAAAGTCCTCTTTTTGATAGAATAGAAGGTTATACCAAAGGTGGTAACATACCTCCTGCAATATCTTATATATATCCACCGTTACATAATGTACCAAATGAAATACCTATTGTAAGATATAATTTACATGCGTATACAATTACTTCCAGGCTTTGCGACTCACCGGCAGGCCAGGTGTCCATTAAAGGATGTAAGACATGCTGTCAACACAAAAGTTAAAATCTGTTGTTTTTTGTAACTTTACATATGTTAAAAACCGAAAGAATAGTTTTATTTTAAATGGTATACGACCTCCATGCAAAGTATTTTAAAAATTTTTTAGAAATTTATATGGTCTTTAAAACCTACAACAGTTTAGAACGTTAAAAAATACTTATATATGAACAAATTAAAAAAAAAATTTATTTTAAAACATGCCGCGAACGCTTTAACAAAAAAGTAGTAAAATGACAGCAGG
Organism: Dichetophora obliterata; assembly: GCA_963920525.1. Taxonomy (NCBI): domain Eukaryota; kingdom Metazoa; phylum Arthropoda; class Insecta; order Diptera; family Sciomyzidae; genus Dichetophora; species Dichetophora obliterata. Next base: position 171,558,627 of record OY986435.1, on the reverse strand, counting down.
CCAATTGAGCCCATTTGGCCTTCACTTTGTCCAATGAGCCAATTAAGCTTCTAGGTCAGAACCACTGTCAATATTGTAATGTTGGCAACACATAAAAATATCTTATTAAATTTCTTTCTAATAGTAGAAATAAAAAATTGTGACAAGTCCAATTCTGCTGCATTGAGGTCGCTAACATTTCGTCGCTTGAAAAAATAAATGTCGTATGCAGTGTTTCCATGAAAAAAAATTTTACAGCGTAACTTTTGCACTATGCTCGTCGGATTTCTCGTCGTATTTGTGAAACTCTGAAAACAAGAACTAAGAAATTTTTAGTCGCATTTTACAACAAAGAAGACAAATAAAATATTGTATTTTATTATACGTATGACGAATATTTAAGGTTTATTTATTTAAATAAAACACATTTTTTTCAAAAGTCAATCCAATAATCATTATAAATATAGAAAATATATTATAATAAATTACATTTTGAAAATATTTTTGAACACACAAACGAAGAGTAAAAATCAAATTAAATACATTTGCAACACAGTTTGGTTTAATGTAGATCTCTTAAATTGGTAAAAATGAAATACATAGAGCTATAATACATAATTTTTCAATTTTAACTCTACAAATGTAAAGCTTTTGCTACAAGTAAATTAACGAAAAAATGTTGTTGTTTTAAGCCAGCAAAAACTACAAAAAAATTAGATTTTAGTGAAAAAAAAATGTATAAAAAAGTATAATTTTTTCGAAGTCATATATACATTGCTTTATTAAATTTGTTTATCAATTCTTTATCAATTTCAAGACTAAAACAGTTAAAAGATTTCATACGCACATAATCTTTTGTATGCAGAGTTCCTTCCATTGTGTCTAACTCTAATCTATTGCGAACTTTAGTTTTAATAATATTTATTTGACTAAAAGTTCGCTCAATGTTAGCTGAGGAATTCGGTAAGCTCAAGAAATCAAAAATAAATATTCCCATTATTGGAAATGCAGAAGTACCATCGCATGTTTTTATTTTAAAGTTGCCATCAATTTTATTATTCTAATTTTATTTTTTTCATATATATATGTAAATGGTGTTTTTTATAGAGTGAAACAACTTTGGGTTGGCATCACTACTTTGTTTGACCACCCATTTAACAGCTAATAGTTGTTTTTTGTTTAGTTTGCTTCGACATTTCATTATGAATCGACTTACACCAGAGCAAGGCTAGCAAATTGTGGAAATTTTTATTAAAAATAATGGTTCTGTTCGTCAAACTTATCGTGCACTTCGTCCATTTTATGGCGTACATAATCGTCCTTCAGAGCTGCTAATTCGAAGAACAATAGATCGTTTTCAGACCACATTTACTGTTACTGATAATGTGCATCCCGTGAGACGCCGAACAGTGCGCACTGAAGAATCTGTAGCCGCTGTACAGGAAAGCATTGAAGATGATCCTAATCAATCAATTCGTCGCCGTTCTCAGCAACTAGGGTTGTGTCCTTCCACTTTATGGAAGATTTTACGAAAAGATCTTGGCTTGAAACCTTTCAAGATTCAACTTGTGCAGGAATTAAAGCCAAACGACTATCGTATGCGCCGCCAATTCGGCGAATGGGCTGAAGCACAAATCGATATTGATTTTGAATTTCCATGGAAAATTTTATTTTCCGATGAAGCCCATTTTTGGTTAAATGGGTACGTAAATAAACAGAATTGTCGTATTTGGAGTGAGGAGAATCCACAAGCTTTTGTCGAAACACCATTACATCCACAGAAAATTACTGTTTGGTGCGCTTTATGGGCTGGCGGGGTCATTGGCCCATATGTCTTCAAAAACGTTGATGGTCAGAATGTTACTGTCAATAGTGAACGGTATAGGAACATGATTCGAAGTTTTTTCGTACCTCAATTAGCTGGCATTAATCTTGCTGATATGTGGTTCCAACAGGCCGGAGACACATGCCACACAGCGGGCGCTATAATTGATTTACTCAAGGAAACTTTTGACGAAAAAAAAATTTCACGAAATGACCCAATTAATTAATTGGCTCCAAGATCGTGTGACTTAACCCCATTGGATTATTTTCTTTGAGGTTATGTAAAGTCACTTGTCTACGTCGATAAACCACAAACAATTAAACACCTGGAAATCAACATTCAAAGAGTTATCGGCTAAGAGTTAAGAGTATTATAAGAGTAAATGCTGCGAAAAGTTTGTGAAAATTGGTGTTCCAGAATGCGCCTTGTACGCGCCAGCTGTGGCCGAAATCATATTTAAACATTAATGTCATAAAATGCCAATAAACCCGCTATCCAATAAAACCCGTTTCATTGATATTAAAAATATATTACTATGTTTTAATATGATTTAAACTTGTATCCCTCTATAAAAAACACCCTTAATATAAAAATATATGCAAAATCGGACGTCGGATCTACTTTTTCTGAAATCGTAACATTTTGAAGAATTTTGCTCAAATATCGGAACGTCGGATTCAAGTATTAAAATCGTAACATATCCGATATATCGGACCATATGGCAACGCTGGTCGTATGTGAAAATGTTCACTTTTGAGATTATTGAGTAAAAAAGGCTATAGTTCAAAATCTGTCGGAGCAATATTCTTCAGAATTTCAGGCCTATTTGCAGACACATTTCACAATAGATTACGAAATTTTTGTGGACTTGCCGCTATTTTTTTAGAATTTATAGCACCTTTTTCTCAATAATCTCAAAAATGAAAATTTTCACCTACAACATGTATTTTCTCAAGCGACGATTTATCAATAAGAACAAAACAATTTTTTCTTCTACCTAAAAGAAAACATAGCTTAAACAACTTCTGTGAATATTTCAATCTAAAACATCGTAAATGGCAAAAATTAAATCCCTATGCAAAAATGTGGCGAGGCTTTTTCATTTCTGTTTTGCATCGTTATGCAATTTATTGCTCATAACACAACTGTTATTGCACTTTCAAGTACCTCGCAGGCGAAATTACAGACATGCGATGTCTAGTGTTAACTGTTTTGACATATGAATCAATACAAACAATATGAAGATTATGAAACTAGAAATTTTTTGATAAGCGAAGGTATTTTTTCTCTGTGAAATGAAAAAAATAAATTCATGAAAACATAATGGCAACATTAAATTATTTAATGCTACGAAAAATATTTTTGGCATTATTAAATCAATTAAGTATTTATTAAATGATACAAAATATATGTATATGATTATGTTAACATTTTCTTCATTGATTCTTTTTTTTTTTTTTTTGTTGAAAGCTTAGTATTTTTTGAGCTGATAAGGTTTTTCGTTGGAGAAGAGAACATTTTTGGAATTAAATTGTTAGATTAGAATAAGGCATGCGCTTTCATCTAATTAGTTAGCTTCTAATTTAAACGTACATGAGTAATGTCGTAAAAAGTTTAGATAAAACATGGTAAGATTTTAATATATACGCAAATTGAAGTTTAAAAAGATAAACCGTATTTTATGTTAAGAGACACGAAGCTATATTACAGGGGTGGCCAAGCTTCACTCCAAGAAGAGCCGAATTCCAATAATCTGTCGTGACGGGAGCCAACATAAAAATAAACTATCAAAAACATCAGTTGGTATGGAATTTTTATTTTTTTGAATACGTCTTCAAACATACACATACATATATTTAAATTAAGCTATTGTTTGCTGGTAGATGGCATGTGTGTTTGTAACTTAGCCGAGCATTTTTTGAAGTTGGGTTTATAGTTAGTAAGCGCGGTACGAATTAATTCCGTTAAATGTTCATTTGTGAGTTGTGAACGGTGCTTTGATTTTATAAACTTCATTGTTGAAAAAAGTGACTCACAACAATATGTTGTGCCGAATATGAACAGTAATCTGCTAGCAGCTTTCCTTAAATTAGGGTACTTTGATGGTGATACTAGTTTCCAAAACTCATTTGCAGATTGTGTTGAATTGTGATGCATTTTAAGACTGTGATCCTCTTGAAGTTCTATTAATTCCATTTCTCCTGTGGCACTTTCATTCAAGATATAATGAGGAATCGATAATCCATCGTTAACTACGTCAATCTCGAATGGATTTACAAGAAAGTTTAGAGAAATCTTTAAATTATTCAAATCATCAAATCGGAAGTGAAATTCTTTTAATAATTCTCCTAATTTACTGCCGTATTCACTCAGTTTTTTTCATAAATTTTAGAGAGTCTTGTCTTCAGACGAGGAAAGTGATTGAACATTTTTGTGTTTAAGTCGCGTTTAAACAGCTGAATTTTTTTAATAAAACTTAGAATAGTTTGAAAAAGATCAGTAATGACTTTATCTTTGCCTTGTAATGCTAGGTTGAGAGATTGCAGATGCTCCATTATATCAGTTAAGAACATACAGTCATTAATCGACTCATCATCCTTTAATTCCGGATAGTTTTTTTCTTTTTCTTTCAGAAAATTGCTGATAGGTTCCATTAAATCAACAAATCGGCTTAGAACATTATAGGTGGATAACCATCGCACTAGGCAGTAGAATGTTATATCTTGAGAATGACCTTCAATGTCCAATTCTTCAAGAAAGTTCTTGAATTGGCGATGGGTTTTTGAATTCGTACGAATATAGTTAACGATTTGTAGCACAGTATTCATTACGTTCTCGTATTTAAAATATTTAGCAACTAAATGTTCACGATGAACAATACAATGAAGTGGTAAAAATTCAGGTATTCTTGGATCCTTTTTTAACAGACCTATAAGGCCTACATTTTTTCCTAACATTGCAGGTGCTCCGTCTGTTACTACGCTTACCAAATTGTTCAGTGGTATACCTGTCTCTGACAATATATTATCAAGTGCACTCTTAATATCAATTCCACGGGTAGTATTTTTAAGTGCTACCAAATCCAGTAGTTCTTCGTTCACAATTAAAGATGCGGAAACATATCGGATAAATACAGCTAACTGTGGACTGTCCTGTATATCGGTTGATTCGTCAAGGGCTAAGCTGAAAGCTACACTATTTTTTTCTTCTTCTTCTAGTCGCTGTTTATAATCTTTACTGATTTCCGTAATATGTCGCTCGGTTGTATGACGTGATACTGGAACATTGCTAAGTAGTCTGTGCAGTTTTATATTTAATGGATCCCGAATTTTAACTACCTGCTCCATATTCTTTTTAATAAATTCTCCCTCAGTGTAAGGTCGTTTAGCACGGGCGATATTCCAAGCGATCATAAAACTAGCTTCTGTAGTATTATCAGCTTCTTTACTAAAAGATGATAATAATGTTTGCTGACTATTTAATCCAGACTTTAAAGATTTTATTTTGTTTGTTCGGATGTCGGTATTTAACGGATAATTAGCCAAAAATTTGCTATATGTTTTCTCATGATGCCGTTTTAAATTACTGGCCTTATAATGAGCAAGTGACTCATTGCAGATAAGACACAAAGGTTTTCCCCCTTTATCGACGAATGCAAATGCTTCTTCCCATTCTTGCTTGAAGTTACGATTTTCTTCTTCATATCTCCTTTTTTTGTGTTCTAGCGACATATTTAAATTTCAATTAATCTAGAAAAGAATGCGCAATTTATTTTACTAATAAAATAATTATTCAAACTTAATAAAACAATTGCAATCTGTGAATAATTACCTTGAAATGATCAAAATGAATTTCACAATATTACACAGAAACTTATGATTGCAGAAGACTTAACTTGAAACAAAAACAACAAATATAACCTTTCAATCGGAAAACAGCAATACAATCTTTTCACTATGTTATTTTAGCAGACAGTGCACGATGATGATTTTCTCTTATTTCAAAATTTGTTAATAGGAATTATTTTGTTTTCCTTTTAGTTAAGTGATTCCCCTAACAATACAATTTATATTTTTTCATTCTACTGTATTGTTGTCCCTTTTTATCAGCTCTTTTTGTTTATATTCAGCGTGGTGTGGTGAAGGTGGTGCTACGGCAAGGTTGCCAGTATTGTGGAAAAAATCCCATTCGTGGTAATTTTTAACTGGTCTTGGGAATTTTATTTTTTGGGAATTTCCATGGTATTTTTTAATTCAGCGTGGTATTTTTTAATTGGCGTGGGAATTCAGCGTGGTATTTTTTAATAGCATGGGATAACCACTTTATTCAAAATTGTTTTAGATTCGATTACAAAAATTTTACAAAATTGCAACTTTTTGCTTCTCACAATTGTCACAACACATAATATTGATGTCAAAATACTTTTTTTTTATGTTGGTTATACTAGAGATCAGAATGCAGAACCGTCGAATTTTACATTTTAGAAAATTCTGAGTTTCTGCATACAAGCGAAAAGCTTACAAAATTATTTTAAAATTCAAAATATAAGTGACATATAATTGTGAACTACAAAAACAATAATATATTTTCAAGTTTCCTTATCGATTCCTTTGGCAGCAATTATCTTATCAAAACTAAATCACAGTTGCCATTATACGCATTATAACATATGCTCTGTTTACACCACGATTTTGTGTCATAAGCTGCGTACGTCGCAAAATGAGCTTCTGTAAATATATCGCTCTAACGCTATTAACACCACAAATACGGCGTTCATTGAATACCACTATTATTTCTTTGGTTTTTTATTTGTAAACAGTTAGTGTGAAAGAAGTGTTAAAAATGTGTACGTTTCTATCCTTCATTACAAAGTGTTTTCTGAACATCTCCAGATTTATCGCAAAATGAGCGCAGCAAAATTTCGACAAAAACAGCAGGCATTTCGTTTTGACATTTTAACACTCATGCTTGCACACTCATACAATGCAAAGTTATGTTGATGCAGCGCAACGGGAAATATGGTACGCACTTGCAATAAAAAGTAGATTTATGCACTCTAATTTATATTACTTGGCACTCAATAATCTATTTTTTTAAGCTTTTACAAAAAAAAAAAAAAAAAAAAAAATAGAAATAAAAAAAAATATGTATTATTAATTTTTTCATTTCTTTTCGAGAGCCGCATTCATTCATTCAAAGAGCCGCATGCGGCTCGCGAGCCGCAATTTGGCCATGCCTGCTATATTATTTGTACTACAATATTTTTCAATTTTTTACAATAATCAATTAATGTTATGCATATTAATTTCAAAATAATAGTCAATAAGTACAAAATCTACATGTTACGGTGCTTGCTATAAGAATTATATTTTGTTAGCTTCGTTCAGCGTTGCCAGCATGACGTTAAATACGTCTTTTTGACTTATTTTGAACCTAAATGACGTTTTAAGTATTTTAAAGCTAAAATGACGTATTTTATACACGAAAAATTGTTTCTTATATAAAAACACGAAAAACACAACATTGTGAAAATACTCTTGCACTCATATTTTCAGGTTCTGCAACACTTTTTGCACATATTGACATTGCAAAGTTTTGTTTGTTTTGTGCTTTTCCTTTCAATAAATTTTTGGTGTAAAAAATTAAAATAGGTAAAAAGTTTAAACCCTTATGCTTATATTAATCGTGAACACTACTTTTCATTTAAATCGGGCACAAATTATCTGATTTATTGGCTTCTCAGGGCCAATTTTTCAGTGCGTGCTTGGACTCTAGTCAAATTAAACTGAGGTTAACTCACCAATTGGGCGTTTAAGCTCGGTTTTACTAGATGAAGTTAAATTGACTTAAATTATCATATAGTGTGTTTCTTTTTTGCCTAAACTGAGTTTAATTTGCCTAGAGTTTGAGCTCGCACTGAAAAATTGGCCCTTGACATCTTAACTTTTTTGAAATCTTAGACAAATATGAAAATGTAATTTCTTGTTGGCTGAAGTAAAAAATAAGTGATCATATTTTTGTATGAGTTTTATAATGGTTTTATGCTTCTAACTTGCCATTTCCTTCAATCTTTAACTAATTTAAATGAATATCGGGTCATTGGAAGTAGAATATTATAAATTTTTTATGTGCTGAACTTTGCTGAACAAATAGATCGAGTGGGTCTTACAAAAAGTCTAGCATAAACTCTAACATAAGTTGCATCGAAAAAATTAGATCATCATAGCGTATGAGTGATCTAAATTTAAAGCGGGCCAGAAATTGTTAAAGTTTTGGCTTGTTAAAGTTTTTAATACAATTTTAAACGATTTTTCATGTTTATTTGTTGAGCAAAGTTGTTGGACAGAATAGGAACAATTTTGCTGAAGAAAGATGAAATTATCAAATACAGGGGGAAAAGTATACAATTAAGCGCGCAGTGTAATCATTAATTTTACATAAAACATGTCATATCTTTGAAAATTCTGAAAAACCAAGAATGAAATTTGTTGTCGCATAGTAGAAGTATGCATAAGTACTCTGAATTTTGAAAAATCCAAAATAGGTGTTGACATCATTTCAGAATTAATTTTAAAAATATCCACAATTTTTATTCATTATGACCTTTCGGTAACCTTGAACTTTGTCTTTTGTATAATATTTGTGAAGTCTAAGGCCAGTAGAAAGCAATAACATAGAAAAACTCAAGACTGAAGGAACCCAGTGTTAGTTAAGGGTTTTTTTGAATAAAAAGTCCTTAACAATTAATTCAAACTATTATAAATATTTTTTTTCTTCTCCACTAAAAATAATCATTGAAAAAAATTTAAAAAAAAATTATTTTTTGTGTTGAATTGCCGTATGGAAATTATTATATCTTTTTGTTTACCGATTTGAAAAGAAAAAATTCATTGCTTCAACAAACGAAACGATGTGGCGTTCGAGATTTTGACAAGGACCAAACAAACAACTACAACAACAGCAAATAAGTGGCTACTGAAGCATTTAATGCTTGGTTTTTTTCATATTAAAATTTGATCTTTTTTTAATTTTGCTAGTTTGTGAGTTTATTGAAGAAATGATAAAATCTAAGGTTGGACATGGTTTCATTCGTCCGATAAATGATAATTTTGCATGCATCTTATCTTTGTATGATGAATATTAAAGGGTGTAGGTATACCCCAAAGTGTCGACTAAAAACGTTACACGTGCTAAAAAATATTTGTTAAAATAGCCCCCTGTAACGGCGCTGTAAGACGTAATTCTACGTCAAAAAATAATGATTTAAACTTATTCAGGTTTTATATAAGTCGAACTAACCTAATTAAATCCCACATTATTCAATTCGAACGAAGAGTACAAAGTGCAAGTTACTAAATAAGTTGAGCTTATTGTTGTTTTGTTTTGTCTCATACGAAATACTATTGTATAATTAATGTTACCAACTATACTTACTTTGTAAGTATCATACTTATTTTCAGCTATATATATTTACTAAAACTCAATACTTATAAGTATACTTAGTTTTAAGAATGATACTTATTTATGCTAACTTTTTGTTAATTTAATTGTTTGAAAAACATATATTGGAAAAGGTTTTAAAAATATATATTTTATTTTATAAACAGCGTACCGTCAAAAGCGTCTCGTGTGATCAGGAAGTAAAAATCTCTTATATGATAGAATCGACTAATCGAAAAAATCGATTTTTTTCATTTCGGTTTACCTTCTGCTTTGTTTCGTTGTGAGTTGAATTTAATTGCAGCAAAACGTTTTTGAAATGGATTCTCACGTGGAAGAATATTTCACGTGAAAAAAAAATGGAGAAAAACTATCCATTTCTGAAAGCAACTAAAGGAAAAACTGGTAGTGATGTTTTTGTGAAGTTTGCTTGGCTGCTTTTAATATTAGCGACATGGAAAAGCGGCAATACAGAAGCACCTACAAACAGAAAAAACTTCAAAAAGCTTGCGATCAACTACAGACACAAGAAGAGTTAACAAATTTTTACAAAAAAAGACTATAAAACCGCTGCCATGGAGGGAGTTTTCAAATCAAAGTTTTTTGTCAACTGATTACTGTTCAAAACTTTTTCAAGAATGTTTTGCAATCCAGGAATTTCATTGCGCTCGTAAAAAGTGTGAAGCCATTGTGACCAATGTGTTGGCTTCTTATGCTAAAGACAATTTAAAACAAGATTTGGCAAAGCGGAGATCTACGTCTCGATTTCAGATGCCTCGAACCATGGAAACGTCACAATGATGCCGGTAGTTGTGCGCTACTTCATTCCAATTCTTGGAGTAAAGGTGAAAATGCTTAAATTTTCATCGGATAAGGGAGAAACGTCTGAAGTGATTTCTTCGCTAATTATCCGAGCTGCTGAATGTAACGAGATTAAAAGTAAAATTGTCGAATTCAGTGAAGACAATTGCCTTACAAATTTTGAATCTCGGAAGCATAGGGGACAAAATAACGTTTTTTATCGTTTAAAGCAGTGGAAGTCATCACTAATTGGTATCGGATGTGCTGCACATATTGTCCACAATACAATTAAGGCCGCTTGTGATTCGCTACCTATCGAGATTGAGGTTATCATCGTTAAAGTTTATTCTTATTTTTACATTAACACCGTGAGAGATGAATCCTTGAAATCTTTTTGCGAATCTACAGATGTTGAGTTTTCCCAACGAGAAATTGGATCCAAAAGCGTTAAAAATGCTGCAACGAATTTTATAAGTTTTTAAAGACAAGGCCTGAATTATTGAACCGAATGTCCAGCCAAGACAAATACGAATTTAAGCAAAAAAACTGTTAAGGAAGCACTTCAACTAAATGACAGTGAAGGCGAACAATGAAAACTTTTCGTCAATCTCTGTATATATTTAAATTTATTTTTTTATTTAGCTACTTTGAAAGTAGGTATAAGCGAAAAATTATAACTTTCCTTTGATCTTTTTATGTGATTCTTTTGTTATTTACAAATAAATTTGAAGTTTTTAATATGTTATTGTCTTAAATCTATTTGATATATAAAAAATATATATGAAATGTAATATATAAAATTAATATTTTGTTTAGTTATTTTTTGACATCTGTTGTTTTGTTTTGATTTTTATTAAGCGGGTATCAAGGTCTCAATTTGTGTTTTAGAAATATTTTATTTTCTAACAATATATACTTACTTATACTTATTTTAAAATATTGTGCTTACTAATACTTACTTTTCAGTGTTCTTGGAAGAAAATATACTTATTTTGTATTAAGATGAGTTGGTAGCATTATGTATAATATACATGGTTTTTTGTTACTATGCATTAAGAAATGCTTATAAAAATATGTATTTCTTTCTTTATGTTTTTTCGAAAATATTTAAAATTGACGTATTTTGAATCGACCAATGACTTTTTTACTCACAAAAATATGGCCACACTGACTCCGTTGTCGAACAATAAATAAATAAATAAATAAAATAATAAAAAAATAGAGGTGCTTAAAATTAAAAAATATATACTAGTTAATAAGCATAAGAAAAACCCTTTTTAAAGAAAAAGAGCTGTCCTTTTTATATCGTACTAAATTTGCTCACTTGCATGACGTATTCTATTAAAATGGAATGCGTACGTTCCATTGTAAAAACTAATTTCGAATTTTAATTAAATTTTCATTTTAATAACGAAATAATATCTCCTATGGTTTTTTGGATGAACAGATATTTATAAAGTTCGTTATGAGAACATCGGAGCGTATGAGTAACTTTAAATTACCATAGAGTTAAGTAAAAATTACCAAGTGGTAAATGAAAGCACAACAAAAGCGAATATTACTTACACACAATGTAGATGCGAGCCTGTTTACAATTTTCTATTATATTTGTTCGGACATTGCTGCTCAACGCTAATGACATCTACCTTACACTGAAAGCTACCATGCGAGTAGGTATGCTGCTAACGACGCTCAAGCTGCCAAAAATATAACGATGTCAAAAAACGCAACGAAAATAAAAGAAAATAGGCCGAAAAAAACTAAAGCAAAAAACGCCACAAATTATTTTAAAAAATTTTTACTTTGTAGGTCTTAGCTTTTCTCAAATAAGTAGCATTTAAGAGTTAATTTTTGATAATATTTTTAATTTTTGTTCAGGTTCATACATGAAAAAGAACAATTTTCTCAAATACACTCTTTAGCAAAACTTACTGTTTGTAAATTTGATTTAGTTATCTAGTTGAATAAAGTAAAATTATTGCGTTAGCAATAAAAAGAAACTATCGACAAGGGAAAACAGTATTTGTCACATCCCGTTTACAGTTATGTATGCATTACACTGTTATCACAGACTTACTTTTACCAGCGGGACGAAATTGAAAGAGAACACCAAAATAAAACAAAAATACAAAAGTAAATGATGATGAATTATTTTATTTAGTGGGGTTTACATGGTCCTACATGTTGTCACGCATTGTAGGACAAGCCTCGTATTTGACCGTTCGAACGCTCTATACAGCCAACTGAAATGTTTCAAATTCAAGGTCATCACACCAGGCGTGGCAACATGTAGGATCATGTTCTATCTGTTCAGGCAGTAAGAGATTAATACAGGCCAGGGTTGCCAACTCATTTTATGGTTTTCCCCGCAGTGGTTCTCAAAATTCCCCGATTTTTCATCAAATTCCCCTCGAAATTTTCATGAATTTACTTATAGACTTCTTTTTTAAATATTACAATAAATAATGTAAGGATCTTATAATTTTTATGAGAACAATTTATTTTGATAAAAAATAACACTATAAAATTAAAAAAAAAACTTTTAAAAAGGAAAATGTGTTTTCGGGTCGCGACTGCAAAATTTGAAGCTAGAATATGTCGATGGCCCGATTCAAAAGAATGTTAAGGGTGGTTTTAGGCAAACAACTTTTTGAAAATTTAATATTTTACATTCGATTATTATTGTACAACTACTCACAAGTATGTCAAAAAAAATCATAAATCAATCCCGCTTATAATACTGATTCTCTAGCGCTTAAAACCTGGAGCGCCAGAGTATCTTTAACTAACCAGAGTAACTTTAAATGCGTTTTTTCGAAACATACTTTTTTCAAAACAGGCCGCACTACTGCAAGCAAACTAATCGACTGATTTTTTATTTAATCTAATTGTATTGTAATTCTACACATCTTTTACCAAAATAAGCGTCTTTGGAAAATTTGTCTAGCATTTATATGCAACAATATTGTAAAAAAAGATCGTAAATTTTTCATCTTTTTATCCACGCTTCATAATTTTCCTTGAAGCGTACTACAGCGCAATCTTTATATTTAAACAATATATTTTAAAAAAATTTACTTATGCTGATGATGTTAAATAAAAATGCAAATGAAATTTTTTGTATGTATAACATACTTTTTTATGCCTTAAATTTAACCACTTTTGCCTAAAGCCTCTCTTAAGTGAACTTCGCGCATTTATGATGTTATTGAAATGCAAGTAGAGGTGTCAAATTTTTTTTTCAATTGTGCAATACCTTCCAAGGCTATGAATGAAAATGCATTAAAAATTAAACAAAAAAGTTTTATTGAAAAATTAATTTGGCAACAAGGATTTTTTTTTGCTAATGTTAATGAAATTTTTCTAATGTTGTCAGAAAAGCATTGTATCAGAAAATTTAATATAAAATCACATTCCCCGCAAATATTAGATAAAATGTAAATTCACCGCAGTAATCATTAAAAATTAGATGAATTCTTAAATTCCCTGCATATTTGAGCCCATTCCCCGATCGACATGAAATTCCCCGCAAATCGGGGAATTCCCCAACAGTTGGCATGCCTGCTACAGAGCAACATGGAGTTTATTAAAACTCTCGCAACACAAACGCGTGAAAAGAAAACGAATAAACATTGCGTGACAGCTGAGAATATTTCTTAAATAACTTAACTTTTTAATTAAATATACTAATTATTAAAATTTCGAAAAGAATATATCCATAACAGCATCGTAGCACAAATACGATATTTTTAAACTTTTTTCTTAAAAATCGGCTTAGCACTTTTGGAGTTTACTTGTAACAAAAAATTTTCACTTCAATTTTACATAATAGTATAGAAAGAAATAGATATAGAATCCCAGTATTCAGATTTTCAATCCCGATAATCCCAGGATCGAGAAAAACTTCCGGGATTTGACTCCCTAATTGAGTTCTATGCAACCGATTTGATCAAAGTTAGTCTTAATTTGATCGTTAAGCCAATCACTATATACTCCAAAATTTTCAAATTCGGTCAACATTTTTCCCTACACCAGAGATCTGAAAGATAATACTCTTATTAGCGGAAGAAATAGTCATTAAAAAATTAAGCTATTTTAGAAAATTGTTCTTTGAATTGTATATGTATAACAAGTGTGCCTGTCAGATCCGACGAGCGATTGAAGATTACTCCTCAAGATAGATTACCTTGCAATTTGAAATGCATGCAATAGGCAAAGGGGGTGAATGAAGGGATGTCTTATATTACTTAAAGATTTATATACTTTTATTCAAATTTTAAAATACGAGGGTAATTCAAAAAGTGCTTAGAAAATCCAAGAGATGGCGCTCGTAGTATCGAAAATAATTTTTTCCCAGTTAGCAACACTTTTAACTAGTCAGTTGTAAGAGTTTCAGTTGTATCCATCACGTAGTTTCATCTTGGTTGTCGGTTGTAGGCAGAAAGACTGGTGACGTGTTTACTCACAGTGGAGAATAAAAGCATAAAAGAGGTAGCGCTTGAGAATTTTCTTAACGCTTGGGTCATCTGCATGCAAAAATCATGAATGTTAAAAAATTCGATTTTGTGTATATTGCTGTTTCTTATGCAATTTTATCTATGATACCGCAATAGTACAGTTCTAAATTAATGAATGTGTTTTTTTATTTTCTTATCATGCCAAAAAAATGAATGTATGAATGTAAATGGCACAAACATATATTTTATATATATATTACAAACAAAGCGTTGTTATATATTTCAAATATGCGGCATGTAAAAGACTTAAGTCTTAAATGCCAACGTTATTTGCAAATAAATATAAATATAAATATAAATATAAAAAAAAAAAAAAAAAAAAAAAAAAACAAAAAACATTTAACCCTCTAATGCTCATGCCCGCGGGGTTAACGCCGATCGCATAGACAGTAGACTGTGCAATTTGCAAATGGTTTCCTTCAGAGTCTAGACGAATCTTCAAGCTACATTTCAGTTTTTCTCGTTTGGAGCTAGCATGCTCTGTTTGAGAATTACGTCATTTTGAATTAAAATTTTATCATATTTTCGCGAACTTAATTAATTTTTTGAAAACTCGATTTTCGATGAAATAAAAAATACCTTAATCGAAGTGAGATCGAAGTGAAAGAAATACTAGGGGATAAGAAGCTGTTTTTTCTTTTAATTAAGGTAAAAAAAAAATATGAAAAACAAAATTCAAGGTGTTAAAAAACCGTTGACATTTCACCTGTAAAAAATGAGCAAAGAACTAAAATTAAAAACGTACTTCAGATTCGCTTTTCTCGTTCCCAAATTAGTATAATCTGATTAGTGTAGTCTGATTAATATAATCTGATTAGTATAATCTGATTTGGAGCTCAAACAAAAAATTGAGCATTAGAGGGTTAGACAAAATTGGAATTTTTCTGCATGCCAACACAATGAATATATTCTACAATCCTTTAGAAGTGAGGTAGGGCAACAAAATTTAAATCATAAATTGAGGGACCTTATGTCCATATATCTGCAAGCCAAAGTATTAGAAAATAACAGATCTTCAACATTTATACTGCATTACTCGTTTCTTTGTAAGCATGAAAGTTGTATAAATTTAAATTTTTCTGCATGCTAAAACAATGAATGTGTTTTAAAATCTCTTTGGAGAAAGATAGGCCAGCCAAATTTTAAACAAATGTTAAGTAACTGAATACTTACTATTCCGTAAAATAAAATTTTAAATAATTTAACTTCCCTTATTTGCAGAAGCATTCAAACCTTTAAACTCGTTTTCATAAAAACTATAAAAAAGCACATTCATGGTTGTGACATGCAGGTAATGATATATGAAATCAATTAAGGGAGTAAATTAAAAAGAAAATCCACATGCATGTCACCTTTTTTTATACCCCCACGCGTACTGCGAGAGAGGGTATATAAGTTTTTCACTTCGTATGTAGCGCTGATAAGGAGCATGGCAGGTATAGAAAAGTATATATTCTTGATCAACATAACCTCCAGAGTCGATGTCGCCATGTCCGTCTGTCTGTCTGTCGATGTCGCCATGTCCGTCTGTCTGTCTGTCTGTTTGTCGAAACCAGCCAGAGCACCTTCGGGATGTCTGGCTGTCCATGTTAAAGGAAAAAGGGTGATGGTTGGATATTTAGTGGAGAATTCATGGGAATTGGACCATGAATTGATCTCAAAATGAGTTCATTCTTGAGGCACGGCTTTTGAATGATTCATCTGATTTCTGTAAAAAAGGGTTCTATGCAAGAGAAATAGTAACCCTTGACCAAGTTTTTTGAAAAAGGATTTTAAGAACCCTTAATTAAGCTAAGGAAGGATTATGGTTCTCTTGCGGTATTAAGTTACCGGAGAAGCAATGGTTATTTTAACCAAGACATGAACAATTCTAGGGACTGAAGGTGTCACAGTCACAGGTATCAAATGTTCTAAGAACTCTTGGTCAGCAGACGGGATGTTGAAGAGCCTTGTCGGGTGGAACCTTTTTCCTAGGTATTTACTGTCATGGGCTGTGGTCTTTCGGGGTTTCATTTGCACTAGTTGTGGTTGGAGACCAGGAAAATCAGTGCGAGTTACACCTTGTTTAACTAGGGTTGGTTACTTGCGTAAATTACTAAAAGAGTGATGGAAGATGGAATTCTCGATAATTTCAAACAGTAAATGCTAAGAAGGTAAGCAACTACCGGATCAATATACTGTTACTGGATATTTTTGGAATTTGAGGACAGGTGATGGAGAAACCTAAGAAATTTGAGAAGTGTCCATCAGTTGGTGGCGAAACCTGATTATCATAAGCAACAGTACCATAGGTATAGTGGCATGGTATCGCTTCCTTGTTTTCATAACAAAGATCTGCCAAATCTTTGAACATGATAACGAAGTTGCGTGCGGAACAATTGGGTTAAATTATCGGTGTTTATACTTGATATGACCCACGGTTATTGTTTAAAGAAATAGTCATGTACAATTTTAGTGGCTGAAGCTGTCACGGTCATGTACATTATTCAAAAGAACTTTTAATGTTGGTCTGTTGCTGTGAAATTGGGGGAACCTGTCAGGTGGATCCTTTAAATTCCAAAGGGGCGTTGGCCGTCGCTAAGTATCGGTTCAATGCGATGAAGTACCGTAAAGTCTACACAGCAGGGGTCTACGTTAAACACAAAGTGGATATCTGTCCATCCGTCGACACGATTACAGACTCAATTTTGAAGCTATCGTATTGAAATTTTGCACATGGACTTATATTAGGTTAGGTTGATGTGACTTGCTCAGTTTAGGCACACTTAGGCCAATGAGGCTCATTGTCCTACCAAGGGTAAATTTTCCATTCTCTATTTAAACCAATTTGAGCTGTTCACAAAGCCTAGGATTCGGTATACTGAAAAATCCGAGAGTTCGTCGAGGTCATTGAAAAACCAGTTGCCTAAATAAACAAAGCGTTTTCGAGCCAGCGCTGGGCAAGTACAGAGGAAATGTACTGTAAATTCCTCCTCCTCCTCATCTCTGCAGCTACTGCAGAAGTCGTTTTGGGGATGTGTAACCTCTGAGCATGTCTGCCAATCAGGTAGTGCCCTGTAAGGACCCCTACCATGGTACTGATGTGGTCTATACTAAGGAAAATGAGTTCTTCTGAACGCTTAAGGGTAAGTTTGGGCCGGATTTGCCGCGTTATATTACACTTGTTACCTGCTGACCACCTGCTGAAGTAATATTAAAAAATCAAGATCTAGTTTGAGAATGAGCAAAATCGGATGAAAACCACGCCTACCTCCTATACAAAGTTACTTTATCAAAACAATAAATTCTTTAAAAATGCCACAAAAATTTATATTGTGACTTGGAATTTTACACATAAGCTTTGAAGAAAAATATTCCCATGTTTTTGAAATTTTTTCAAATCAGATAAAGATCACACCTTCTTCCCAAATCCGTAAAGTCTCTGAAAATGTCATAATAATTTGTGTAATGCTTTGAATTTGTCCACATAAGCTTTGGTGGCAAAAATTCACCTTTTAATTTAAATTTGTTTAAATCGTATGAAACGCCTACCTCCCATACAAAATTACTTTTTTATAATCTTTGAAATTTTTAAAATTCGAATAAGAGCCACGTCAACTTCCTATACAAATAGATTTTCCCAAAACGGTCAATTCTCTTTAAATTCCACAAAAATTAATATAATGACTTCCAATTTTGCATATAAACTTTAACTCTTAACTAGTATTATAGATTTGTCTTTTGTTTTTTTTTTTTAATTTTTATTGAAAAACGTTTATCAAAGTGAAAGAAAAATTACAATGATTTTGGCAAATACATATTCACAACTCTGTACTCGCTGTTATCAGAATCAGAATGTAAAACAAATTTTCATGTATTGATTGCACTGATTATTGCTTGTTTGCTTCTCATATTGTTTCGATGTTCATTTTGCCGTTTTTTAAATTTTCACGGAATTCTTGCGTCACACTTATTTTTTTTTAAAATGAGCAGCGGACGTAAGTTGTTTTTTTCATTTGCTAAAATACTAATAGCGCAATTTTAGTGAAGTGGACACATTTTAACAAATAAAATAATATATTTTTAAATCTTAATTGATTTCAGTCTTTTGGTGCAAGAAAAATTATTTCAATACAAACTTTTGGTTCTTGAAAATCTTTGAAGGATATGAAAATATCAAAGTTTTGGCTTTGAATATATTTTCAGAGCATATAAAGTCCATTTACTCCAAAACTCATAAATTCTCAGTGGCTTAGCGTCAGGTCTGAAAGGAATAAAGGACGAACAAACACAAAAACAGTGTTGTCGCTTAGAAGCCGTTGAAAGTAGTCATAGCAACTTTTTTTTAAATAGCACTAACATACCAAATTTATTATATTTTATACATTTTGACAAATACGACTAAAACTGTATGAAATATGCCATTTCTCTTAATTTTTGGATGTCGTTTCATGAGTAAGGGTTTCGTTAAAATAAAGATTTTTCCTCTCAACAACATTACTAAACGCTCCTAAAGAAGTTTTCACTTCAAAAACTCAATTATTAAGTCTACAGGTATAAAAGAGATAATTGTTTACGCCATGTGTCTATTTACCACTGGGTTCATTGAATTAAATAACTTCATTCTGTTCAGGTGAACAGTTCGAGAGAGTAATGAACCCTTTATCGCTCAATAACGCCAATTTCAATTCTTTACCTAAAAATCTCTTAAATTGTCGTAAAAAAAATAAAAACTTTTTTTTTACATTAATACTTTATTAACAAAAATATTTGCAAACATTTTTTTTTGCAGATATAAATATTTACATATTTCAGGGAATATAACATTGCTTTTAAAATAATAAATCATGATTAATATAGTCTTATAACTGGCCAAAAAGTTGTTAACCTTTTTTTAATTATAAACACTTTTTATTACAATTTAAGTCATTTAAAAATATATTAAAAATATTACAAAATGCTAAAAAATTCAAAATTACGATGTTGCAACTAAAAACAAATAATAACTGTTGATTGATTTACTCTCTAATTGGAAATTTAGAGTTGTTTGCAATGTTCGTGAGTCATTTATAAGAATTCCGATTTAATTTGATCTCTTTGAGTTATTTTTCTAGAGCAATTTCTAAATGTTGCAGATCTGCAACACAGAGCGATCAAGGGTTAAGAAACAGCAACAACAATGATGACACACAGCTCTGATGAAGTGTTTTGAGTCACTCTCTTCTCTCTCGTGTATGCTACAGCAACGTTGTTCAACAGAGCTGTGTTGCTATTAGGGCTGTTCACATTTCAAACCGCTCATCAAATCATTTGTCAAATCGTTTGACCACAGAAGTGTTCTGACTCTTCAAATTTTTCGTCAAATTTCATTTTATCTTGAACACCGAAGTAAGCACATCGCGATGACGGAAAATTATTAATACCACTTGTTATTAAAATCGTATTGGAAGAAGAATAAATTATTTTATAAATTATTATAAATTATTTGCAACAGTTATTTATTATTATTTTGTTATTATTTTCTTCCGCTCCCTCTTTTACCGCGATGTGCTCAGGTTGAAAACTTTTTAGAACTGATAAAATCGTACTACACAATTTGACGAGTGTTCACACTCGTCAAATCATTCGTCAAATCAGCAGAAAAATCAAAAAATTTTGATTTTCATCAAACGATTTGACCAACGATTTGATGAGTGTTCACACTCGTCAAATCGCCATCAAATCCATACAAATTCTGTTGGTCAAATCATTTGTCAAATCAGTTGATGATCGATTTGATGAGCGGTTTGAAATGTGAACAGCCCTATTGGTCAAGAATGATAGAATAAGAGATTACGCATTGCGCAGATCCGTTACTTCTGCTAATCGAGTTTGACAACCAGCTGTTCAGTTGACTACGTCACAATATTTTATTTCTTTGAGAAACGTACTGCGATTGGTTGAGTTTTATTTAATTGTGTATATATCGAAATATATTTGCGAGTTTTTAACTTAAAATTTAAAAAATGAAGTGTGCAGCTGCTAATTGTGGTAACAGCAAACAAATATTTTTCAGAAACCTGATGTTTGCAATAAATACAAAAATTAAACCAAGAAATTGTAGAAAACGCACACAGACGAAAACAAAAATAGAAAAATATATTAACTTAACAAAATTTGTTTCATTATTTAAAAACTTGGAACTATCATTTATTTGTCCTTTTAATTCACTGGTAAATCAATGGAAATAAAATATCTGGGAATGTTTAAACTACATCAATTAAACTCTTAATAAACATTTTTATAAGATCCAAGTCGAAAAATAATGCTCACTGAAGTTGGTTTCTCAGACAATTTTTTTTTTTACTAAGCTGCTTACTGGCTGTAATAAAATAATAGTAAAAATAATGTTTGCAAAGGAGTACTTAATTAATTTACCTTCTTCTCATTCCAATAAATTGCTTCTTACTTTTTTATTTTATTTATACAAACTAAAATGTATGCAATTTTCATTTCTGTGTAGAAATCGTATGCAAAGTGAACGCTCTCCAAAACAGCATTGATGTTATGACGTACATGCGCAGAACGACAATTTTGTTGTACTCGTTTTCTTGTCTTCGGCGCAATCTTTGTATTCTATCATTCTTGGCTATTGGTTTGCACGGTCCCATTAGGAAAAAAGGTTTTTGAATTTGCTTAATTTTACTTATCTTAATGACAACTTATTCGAATAAAAAACCATATTCTACAAATGTACTCAAAAATACCCTTCCAACGATGTAAGACTTATATGAATATGCTAACGTTAACACAGGTAAACTGGTACCAAATTTTTTTGTTTGCGTAATAATATATAGATATGAAATTGTATAAAGTTTGAGTTTGAAATTGTAAAAATCGGATGAAAACCACGTCTACCTCCCATACAAAGTGACTGTATGAAATCAGTAAAATATTCTTAAATTCTACAAATATTAGTACAATGGCTTAAAATTATGCAAATTAGTATTAATATGAACTATGCACTGGATTTCTAAAATTTAAAAGAAAAGCTGAAAATTCCGCCCACCTCTCATACAAATTGACGTCATCATAAATGTAAAACCTTCAAAAATTAAAAAAAAAATAGTGTTTAAACTTAATATTGTGCTTAATTGTAAAAACCACGCCCTATAAAAGTGACATCCCCCAAATAAAACAACATTCTAATCTTCTTATGAACTCGAAGATAGTTCCAGTCAAAGATAATTCCTTACTTGTTTTTATTTAATATTAAAAAAATGTCTTATTCTTGTTGATTTCAAAACTATTTGCTTTTTAAAGCCGCAATCCTTCGATTAAAGCTCAAAAAATTCAAACAAACTTTTTTCATTTCATTTTAATACCACTTCTGTCTTTCACACTGCCTGTTTTGGTGTTCTAATAATTGGTACGAAGTGGTGAGTAAAGCAAAAAGTCACATGATTTAGTACAATGCAAGAAACCCGCTAAAAAAATTTACCAATTTACTCACATCATTGCACACATTTTTTTCTGCCCTCCAAAAAATAAAAACTTGCTTAAATAAAATGAACAAATACCACTTAATCAAAAGAACATTTCTAAATCTGGCATAAGCTGACACGCCTCTATTAGCGCTTTGTGACAAAAAAAAACAAATTCAAATTATCTTCTCTTCTAACTTTTGTTCTGTATTAAATGTCCTTTGACTATTTTTGAACCACGAGTTGCACTTCGTGTTTTAGAAAGTGGGTGGTGTGTTGACATCGCTTTGTCCGTTATAGTGTTGACAACACAGGAATGTGCGTGCCGCCTCTCGGTTTTATTTACACTTGTTACTCCCAATTTTTTTGCACATTTCTGATAAAGACTGCGACTCTTTACCGCGCTCTGACTTCCTGATGCCAAGCGATGTTCTTGTGAATGTTCATGTTTCTGTTGCTGTTGTTGTTTTTGTTATTGTTGTTGCGGGTGGTGCTTTTTGTCGGTGGTGAATAGAGTGTTGATGGTACTTCAACAGTTGCTGCCGCCGTGACTGCTGCAGCTGCTGGCAGCAATATAAAGAGCGATGATTCCATGGATCCCTTTTAAATGTTAACCGACAATTGAGTCGTGAACACAAACAAGCAGAAAATCTTTGCGAACAAATTCAAGTTACCCAGCCAAGGATCGAGCGCACAAGAAAAGAATAATTATTAAGTCAAACCAATACTTTTTGGCATCAGAAAGGGTTTTGTTTTGTAACGAAATTAAAGTCAGTGCTTTTTCGACAACATTAAGTGTTATTTAAAAACAGAAATTAAGTGTTAAAAAGTGTAAAAAGAGCAAATTAGCTAAGTGTGCAAAGAATCAAAATCTAATAAAAATTTCTTGGATTTATACGAATTTTTAAGTAAGTTATTAAACTGTATCAGCAAAAAAGCATTAAAATTGTTATCAAACTGAAAAATGTTTTCAAATAAAATATTTATTTTGACAGAAATATTTACCCAATAGCATACATGACATGAATATTAGAGACCGTCCCATTTTTTTGACTTTTTCAAAAAGTTCCCTGGACACGTTGATTTATGATTCTACTCTTAAAAACATGAATTTTGGTATATAACACTTTAATATTAACTAACGGTAAATGGTCGCGCAAACGACTTAAAGGCTTTTTGGCTAAAAATTTATTTTGTCGAAAAAACAAGAAATTTCTTCTTCAGTATTTTGCATATAACTACGAAAATAATGAAACAATTTTTATCAATTTATACTTATTTAAAAGCTAATAGAATGTTCCATATTATGCTATAAGAAACATTGCATTTTGTTCAGAACATTTTTTAAAAAAACTCTGCAAAGTGAAATTTTTTCGAAAATTTGATATTTTCAACTCACAAGAGCATGAGGTTACAAGAGCATGAGGAAGAAATTTTTGGTTATGAAAATTTCGTATTTGAAGGAATTTACGGCAAAAATTGATGTATAATTCGAAGATGTATATATAATACGGTATTTTTTAACAAAAGGAACACAACTGCACAGTGAATTTTTTCGAAAAAATTCAATTTTATTTTTATTAAACGTAGCTACATAAGTAGGTATGTACATATATGATGTTAGCTTTAATTGCAAGACATTTAACTTAATTTTTGTAGTGTGCAATTATTTAAATGACTATTTCTGTGGTCACAAGGAATAATGACTTAACTCAAAGTATCGGAAAAAACAATATTTTTATTGCACTAATCCGACCTTTTTCTAGAAATATATGAACCGTTATAGACGAAGTATGTGCAGACATAAGTGATACTCTATTATGTGTAAAAAGTTTTTCCTGCATCCTTCCAAAGATTGGCAATAAAGAAAATGGCATATCGCTTTTTTACGATAGCTTGAGTTGAGTCAATCTTCCTTGTGACCACGGATTTTATGATATTGATATGATATTGATCATTCTTCGGAACAACAACAATCTAACAAAAGCATAGACCATTATGCGCTTTTGTTTTTAGAAGGGCAATTCACAATCTCGTTTATTTTGGAAATTTGTGCTTTCGTTAAAAATTTTAAAAATTTCCTATCACTTTTGAACGGTCTTTTTGATATAATTTGCTATAGTTGTTGCAAAACATGAAATTCACAAACTCATTGATGAAAAGCAAAATGATTTTTCTCTGGAAATTTTGCTTAACTCAATGTCATGTCGAAAAAAATCTTTAAGCACAATTAATTGGTTTTTTTATTCGCTCATATTCCATATCAGTTTTTTTCGCCTCTACTTTTTTTATAATTAGCTGTCAGTTCGCAATTTAGTATTGCAATGTATAGTTAATCTAAACTGTGGGTTTTAGTGTTGCATATATGATGAATTTCATGTAAAAATCGAGATGCATTGAACCCGACCCCCTCAGATATCGATGAAATTTTGTTCGTAGCTAAATTTGATTAATACAAACAAACTCTCATTTTTAGAAATGACTGTTTTGCGATTTTTTGGGCGTGGCACAGTGGGAAAGTTTTCGAAAAAACGCGAAAATGGTCAAAAAGAGCTCCATTTAAACTTCAATAACTCAGAATCGGCTGAACCGATTTCCATGATCTTGGTATCATTAAAAAGATATTTTAACAGGCTTTATGACACGTTTTATGACACAAAAAAAATTACACTGTAAAAAATTTATAAAAAAAAAGACAATTTTAAATAACGAAAAATCCAAAAAGATCAAGCGTTTTTTTACAGTGTATTACTTTTTTAGAAAGGTTTATCCTTCACCTATACCATATCAAAAAATAAAAATGGATTCTTTTTTAGTTTTTTTTATATAATTTTTTAAGTAGTGTCACTTCTAGTAATTGCCCTTATATTTTATATTTACAAGTTAAATAAATAAACATAGTCCTAGGAAAATTATGAATATGTTTTAACCCCAATTTTTTAAGTAGTGTCACTTCTAGTAATACGTACCGAAAGTTTTCGAAATAATTCGAATAACAGCGAAAATATCAGGTCACATTCTTACACATTTACAAAATAGTTCAACAATTATAACATTTTTTAAATGTTTACAAATAAAAAACCATCAACAATTGTTTATATTATTTGCCATGTTTTTATTAATTTGTGTTTTATTTTATTTACATTTTTTTAAGTTAATTATTTGTAAGAAATTTTGCGCTGCTCAAATTTGGCACAGTCAGAATATCTGCGCACATGTACAAAAATTTCATTTATAGGAATGAATGAATGAAAGCTTTGAGTTCCTGTTATAGTTTGAGCTTCTTTATATCTTGAAAATAGCTTTTCTTTAACGTTGTTGTATTCGTCAGCATCTGCGTAAGCAACTTGTATGGTAGTCCTATATGTTTCTGATGCCCAGTGGTAGAGTTGCCTCGTTGTCTGGATTTCATTTTTATTTGCAATACTATAATTTCGAGCACCTCTCTTCAATGTTCCTCCGATTCCATCACATGCAGATTTTCCGTGACTGGTAGCATAAAAGTGCCATTCAGCGTCAATACCAAAATCAGATTTGTGATGGCATAAATTAATGAAGTTATATTTATTTTTATATTGTGCTCCTGCACCATCTGATACGTAAATGATTTCATTAATATTGTTGGTTATATTGGCCTTCACGAACTGTATCTTTTTTTAAATATATAGATGAACTGCTATACTATCATGGGTATTGCAATCAGATATTATGGCGAAGCTTTTATGAGTTAATTTATCGTTATCTGAAAATAAACAAACAAAGGAAAAAAACAAATAAATAAAAAATATTAAATATTTTGATGAGTGTGGATGGATGTGTTTACTAATACCAAAATATTAAAATAATTACCTTTGTAACAAATAACGAACGGATGTATTGTAGCCTGATCATTATTCCAATGGCATCCTTGCACGGCATCTTGTACAAGAAATGCATAATTTTCAGCAAAGTCCATTTGAATTAACATTTCTCCTGATAACAGCGCCGCTCTTTTATTGCTGATAAATTCAGATTGTCGCTTTGCTATGAAATGATGCGGAATCAGAACTTTGATGTGTTTAGTAAAATCGCTGACAAATGATTCTGGGTTGGTGGTTACGTTTCCAGAACACATCTAATCGTTGTATTCCACTTTTTGTATATTATTTCTTCAGTTTGGTTATTTTCAAAATGTTTTAGCATATGCGTTTTTAGATTATTCAAATTTTTGAAGCAGTGACCACACATTGAAACGCAACACTCGCTTTTTTCTATGTCACCATTACAAACAACGAATTTGAGAACATCTTTGTAGTCGGTAAATGTGCATTCTCTTTCAATACAAATTGATTTTAAGCCACTTTTTTCAAACATCAATTTCATATTCTGATGCAATGTGCATACACAGATATTTTGCTGGTTTCCAACTCCAAGTTTCATACAAGTTTTTGGCCTTGACATTGTAAATTTTGTAAAACCCACTTTGGCCAAGGGATGTTTTTTTTTAAATTCGTAGTAAGGTTCGCGTAGTGAAGATAACATCAGTCTTTTTTGAACTTTTTCACGTAAGTTTCGTTGTTTAACAGTAATTGAATCTTGCGATCCTGGCATCATTCGGTTAATTTCATCATCTTCATAAAATAACTTGACTGTTACCTTAGAGTTTCGGTTGGTAAACTACGTGTGCTCATTTTTAAAAGATTGATATCTGCAAACTTCGTTTTATTCCTTTGGATATCTTTACTTTTTTTGATACAATCGTGAGATATATCATCCCCAAAACGATCTTTAATTTCTGCGTGACTCATATTGATTGGTAAGAGAGATAAAAGTTTTTGCTTTTCCAAAAGATTTGAGCTGTTCTCTATTTGATATTTGATGTTTTGCAAAATTTCTTCGTAAATGGCTTTGACGTTTTCAAGTTGCGCTGACAAATCAGACAATGGATCAGCTCCAAGTGAATCTGCTACATTTTCCAAAATTTGCAGTGATTTTCTATTTCTGTATGCATCTCGTTTGATATATTTCCTCTTAAGAGGCGACATTTGGTTTGGTAGATGAGGAATAATATGATCATTTATATTTTCAATGAGTTCGTTACTTTCGATGTTTGTATTACGGCTGGTACAAGTTGGAAGTTCATTCAATTCTTCGCTAATTTCATCGCTGGGCGTTGTTGGTAAATAATTTGAGACTTCATTCTGCTCCACGTTGGATTCACTACGACTGCGCGCTTTTCTCAGTGTATTCCGGCAAGTTTCGCAAATACGGCTACAATGAATGCTGGCGACAGCTGGAAAATATTCAATTATATTTGCAGCCTCGTTTTCACTTATTTTACGAAGCGAAGCGCAACACTTATTAGATATTTTTATGCATCTGTACTTATTGTTTGAATTCATATTCACTCAAATTTTTAAAATATACGCGTAAAAATTGTAATGGGATATCTTGGCTTCTCGAAACTGTTTATAATTATGAATTTCGGTACGTTCATCAGGTGCATTTATATACCAATTTTAAGGGAAGCAAGAACTTTTTGGAGTTTAAACATATTCATAATTTTCCTGGGACAATGTTTATTTACACAGTACAACATTTTTCAGTTCATTGATTGCCAACTCAATTCTGAGAACTGTATGTAAAATTAGACCCAAAAAGAAGAATTTCTGCATCATTCGTTTTGTCTTCTTACCTGCCAAAGTATTTTTAATATCGATTTGAAGTTAGTAACTATCGTATAGGGGAATTTTTCACGTTTTCTAATTTCAAAAACTAATTTCACATACAGTTCTCAGAATTGAGTTGGCAAATCATCTGTTGTACTGTGTTATTTTACCTGTAAATATAAAATATAAGGGCAATTACTAGAAGTGACACTACTTAAAAAATTATATAAAAAAAACTAAAAAAGAATCCATTTTTATTTTTTGATATGTTATAGGTGAAGGATAAACCTTTCTAAAAAAGTAATACACTGTAAAAAAACGCTTGATCTTTTTGGATTTTTCGTTAGTTAAAATTTTCTTTTTTTTATAAATTTTTTACAGTGTAATTTTTTTTTGTGTCATAGAACGTGTCATAAAGCCTGTTAAAATATCTTTTTAATGATACCAAGATCATGGAAATCGGTTCAGCCGATTCTGAGTTATTGTAGTTTAAATGGAGCTCTTTTTGACCATTTTCGCGTTTTTTCGAAAACTTTCCCACTGTGCCACGCCCAAAAAATCGCAAAACAGTCATTTCTAAAAATAAGAGTTTGTTTGTATTGATCAAATTTAGCTATGAACAAAATTTCATCGATATCTGAGGTGGTCGGGTTCAAAATTTCAGTTTTATCTCGATTTTTAAATGAAATTCATCATATGCAATAGCGTAGTAAATTTTACTTTCTTAGTGTAGAGTAAATATGTATTTTACCATTTTGCAAATGATATGCTGCAAGACGATTTGCACTGGATTGTGAATAGCACTAGTATGTTCTCAGCACTACGATGGATTGATTGTATTGCATTCTACTGTAATTTTTTTGTTTTTATAAAGCTTTTCTGCATTGGCGTCGGAAGCGGGGGGCAAGGTGGGCAGTTGCCCCCCCACTTTTTTAGCTAGATAAACAATTTAAAAGAAAAAGTTATTCAAAATATCTGTTTTTTTACAACGATAATATTTTTGTATTATATATTTTCCTCTTCTTTCTCTCTTCTTCATGTTTCATGTGAAGAAATTTTGGTGAAATTTTTTTGCACCACCATTTGTACTGCCCCCCCATTTGTACTGCCCCCCCAGATGAAATTCGCTTCCGACGCGATTGCTTTTCTGCTATGAGTTGGCCTTTGAGACCTTCGCTGGCTTTACTATACTGTTTAGTATCTGTCAGTACTTTTTCTTGTAAGGAATTTATTGAGATGCATCCTTCCTTGTGGAGTACGAATGAAAATTTTTTGGATATTAAAAATTTGTTAAAAATTTAACTATTTTAAATGATCCAGCAGAAAGAGACGTAGTGCTTCTAAAAATGGTAAATAATACGTGGAAAATGGATCCAGGACAGCAAAATTGTGTTATCCAAGTAATTGAACATTACAATAAAAATCATCCGGACAACAGAAAACGTACAATACTTCGCAACTTAAACAAATGTCGTATCATTTTTTTCTTATGGTTATTTATATAAATACTTACGTAGCTACGTTTATTAAAAATAAAATTGAATTTTTTACGAAAAAAGTCACTGTGCGGTTGTGTTGCTTTTTGGTAAAAATACCGTATCATATATCTTAGAATTGTACATCAAATTTTTGCTGTAAAATTCCTCAAAATACGAAATTTACATAATCAAAAACTTCTTCCTCATACTTTTGTAACGCGGGTTAATGTAAGTTGAAGTTATCAAATTTTCGAAAAAATTTTAATCAAAGTTTCACTTTGCAGAGTTTTTTAAAAAAATGTACTGAACAAAAGGCAATGTTTCTTATAGCATAATATGGAAAATTCTAATAGCTTTTAAATAAGTATAAATTGATAAAAATTGTTTTATAAGTTTCACAGTTATATGCAAAATACTGAAGAAGAAATTTCTTGTTTTTTCGAAAAAATAAATTTTTAGCCAAAAAGCCTTTAAGCCGTTTGCGCGACTATTTACCGTTAGTTAATATTAAAGTGTTATATACCAAAATTCATGTTCTTAAGAGTAGAATCAGAAATCAACGTGTCCCGGGAACTTTTCGAAAAACATTGAAAAAGTGGGACGTTCTAATGAGTATGCAATTCGATACAAAGTGTTTTTTAAATAACAGTACTTTAAAACCATTCGATGGAGTAAAAAATATTACGAACACTGCTGTTTTTTATGCTTTTGAATTTCTTAAAATACAACAATTTGCAATAATTTTTGGTCCTTTTGTATCAATTTACCAAATATACTGCTTACATCATCTTAATCAGCTTCATCTAATATAAGATAATATGTGACGTTCTCCGAGAAACCGGGCCTAGTGTCTGAAAATGAAGTTTTGAGAAAAATGCATTTAAAGTTTCATAACGCATTTTTATCGATTTTCCCAAGTTCGTTTTGTACGTTTTTATGGGGTAAATAAATTTTTATCAGAAATCTTACTCATTTCATCTTATTCTACACCTTTTTAGGTACCAGAATCGACTCTTAAGTCCAAACCCGTTTTTTGACACATTAGGTCTCTTTTCTCGGAGAAGGTCATATATATTGAATTTTTTCAATCTTACGGAATTTAAGCAATTTAAGCGGAATTTAATTTTCTATAAAAATTATTTTGATTGCAAAATAAATGTAGCTCTTTCTCAGGCGAAAAAAGAAGAGTCCACACTAATTTGTTCAAATTCAAAACAAAACTTTTATAAAAATTTTTTATTCTTTTAATGAATAACAGCAGCAGGCAAAAGTGGAAATCAATAAGAGAAATTGGTTAAATAAAAAAATCACGCCGCCATTGATGCTAGCTTAGAAGATGAACTAAACGTACGTTTTGCTTATAATAATGTGTCCTCGGTAGATATTGAATGCTATAAAAATAATACTAATGCCTCCAGCAATAACAATATTTTAAGTTTCTCTTGCGTTAATCAGTTGGAGGTTTTCCGATGTGTTCTTACGGCTAAATTAAACGCCATAGGATTTGACGAAACGCATCCTGTTTTTTAAAAGCTCTTCTACCTTCGCTGTTGCCCTACATTACGTATATTTTCAATAATGTGATAACCTGTTCCACTTTTCCAGATTGTTGGAAGTATGCTAGAATATTACCTTTGCCTAAAGATCGTACTGAGTTTCGTCCAATTCTGTCTTATCTTTTTTATTTAAAGTTTTTGAACGTATTCTTCATACCCAAATAATTAGTTTTATTCAAGAGAACTCTATGATTAATGAAAAACAATTAGGACTAAGAACAGGGAGAGGATGTGTGACAGCTAAAGGGTCAGCTAAAGGGTGTTTTTTATAGAGTGATATAAGTTTAAGTCATAATAAAACATAGTAATATATTTTTAATATTAATGAAACAAGCTTTGTTGGATAGAAAATTTTATCACATTAATGCTTAAATATGATTTCGGCCATCTGGTCGCCACGGCTGGCGCGTACAAAGCGTAATCTGGAACACCAATTTTCACAAACTTTTCGCAGCATTTGCGGCCGTATCTCGCCGATAACTCTTCAAATGTTGATTTCCAGGTGTTCAATTGTTTGTGATTTAGCAACGTAGATAAGTGACTTTACATAACCCCAAAGAAAATAATCCAATGGGGTTAAGTCACATGATCTTGGGGGCCAATTAATTGGGCCATTTCGTGAAACTATTTTTTCGTCAAAAGTTTCCTTGAGTAAATCAATT
This sequence comes from Dichetophora obliterata, assembly GCA_963920525.1. Lineage (NCBI taxonomy): Eukaryota > Metazoa > Arthropoda > Insecta > Diptera > Sciomyzidae > Dichetophora > Dichetophora obliterata. Next base: position 171,527,279 of record OY986435.1, on the reverse strand, counting down.
GTAGCGCCCGCTGTGTGGCATGTGGCTCCGTCCTGTTGGAACCACATATCAGCAAGATTAATGCCAGCTAATTGAGGTACGAAAAAACTTCGGATCATGTTCCTATACCTTTCACCATTGACAGTAACATTCTGACCATCATCGTTTTTGAAGACATATGGGCCAATGACTCCGCCAGCCCATAAAGCGCACCAAACAGTAATTTTCTGTGGATGTAACGGTGTTTCGACAAAAGCTTGTGGATTCTCTTCACTCCAAATACGCAAATTCAGTTTATTTACGTACCCATTCAACCAAAAATGGGCTTCATCGGAAAATTAAATTTTCCATGGAAATTCAAAATCTATATCAATTTGTGCTTTAGCCCATTCGCCGAATTGGCGGCGCATACGATAGTCGTTTGGCTTTAATTCCTGCACAAGTTGAATCTTGAAAGGTTTTAAGCCAAGATCTTTTCGTAAAATCTTCCATAAAGTGGATGGACACAACCCCAGGATCATCTTCAATGCTTTCCTGTACAGCGGCTACAGATTCTTCAGTGCGCACTGTTCGGCATCTCACGGGATGCACATTATCAGTAACAGTAAATGTGGTCCGAAAACGATCTATTGTTCTTCGAATTAGCAGCTCTGAAGGACGATTATGTACGCCATAAAATGAACGAATTGCACTATAAGTTTGACGAACAGAACCATTATTTTGATTAAAAATTTCCACAATTTGTCTGATGTAAGTCGATCCATAATGAAATGTCAAAGCAAGCTAAACAAAAAGCAACTATTAGCTGTTAAATGGGTGGTCAAATAAAGCAGTAATGCCAACTCAAATTTGTATCACTCTATAAAAAACACCCTTTATAAAACAAGTGTCCGAAGAAATTCGCCAAGCCTTGGACAACAACAATGTTACCTTCTTAACGCTTTTGGACCACTCTAAAGCCTTTAATACGGTTGATCACATGCTTCTATGCTTCAAACTAAAAAATATGTTTAATTTTCCTGATCCTGCTATCAGATTAATGAAACCTTATCTGTGCAATAGGAAACAAGCCGTGTGTATTGGGTGTGTATTGGGGTTTTTTCTTACTTTATACCTGTGTCAAGAGGCGTCCGTCTAGGCTCTTTATTGGGTGCGTTACTGTTTTCCTTATACATCAATGACATAGTTAATGTACCTAAGTACTGCAGTATGCATTTGTACGCTGATGATGTCCAATTATACATTAGTTCAAATGTGTCGTTCGTTGAAGTGTGCATAAACAAGCTCTGCAGCGATCTCAACATCATCCACAATAGGGCCTCAATTTATGGCTTATGCCTCAATCCCTCTAAATCTAAAACAATTGTTATTTGCAAAAAACTTTTTGATCTTATTTCCATTCCTAGCATTAAACTTAATGATATCGAAATTAAATACGTTGATAGCGCTAAAAATTTGGGAATCCCATTTAATAGAAACTTAACTTGAAACAACCACATTAACATCACCGTGAGTAAAGTATATAGTATGTTGCGTACCTTGTGTGCCGTTAAGTTCTTCACGCCACTTAAAATAAGACTACTTTTAGCAAAAATATATTTGATCTTCTCTTTGTTGTACGGCAGCGAAAATTTTGCAAATTGCGACAGTGTTACTAAAGCTAAATTAACCGCTTTATTTTGTATAACGAAAATGCACACCAACGACAGGCAAGACACGAGAAGCAATACTTTTTTCTATGCGAAATTCTATTGCTTCTCGTGTCTTGCTTGTCGTTGGTGTTCATTTTCGTTATACAAAATAAAGCAGTAAATGTGGTTTATAACAACATAGCAAGATATATATTTAACTGCGTTTCGCGACAAGCAACTAAAATTTTCGGTATTCCTCTCAATGCACTTTTGAGTTATAGAACACTCTTGCTCCTGCACAAAATTATAAGCAGTAAAGCTCCGCTGCAAATTTTTCAAATGCTACGTTTTTCACGCTCCGTTCGAAACCTGCAAGACACTCTTACCTTAGGGGTCGTTCATAAACTGCGTTACCGATTTTTAACATTTTTTACTCCCCCTCCCCCTCCATTACTTTTCGTAGTGCATTTCAAAACCCCTCCCCTTCCCTCCACAAAGTAATATGACATATGAAATAAAAAATAAATTGATTTAAACATGTTATATTACACGGTCTGACCACCAAATAGCTTCAGCCTAAATTCTTAGAAATTCCGAGAGAGGAACATTTTGAGATTATATTGCGACTAGTCCGACACCTCTCAATTCCATCACAGTTTTTTTAAAAAACATTTTAAAGTTAGAAATAGGAATTCTGGTATTCCTGCTTTTAACAATTTTTTTACATATGCTTAGGTTGTGAAAATTTACTAACAGAATGCAAAATGTTTTTTAAAAAAATTGTGATGGAATTGAGGGGCGGACTAGTCGCAATATAATATCAAGATGTTCCTCTCTCGGAATTTCTTAGAATTAAGGCTAAAACTTTTTAAAGATCGAATCGGTCACACAGTGTTATTTTACACAATAACCCTCAGAATTTACACAAGTATTACTGACTATATAAATATATACGACTATATAAATTAAAGGTACAAATTAAAAACAATAATATTTATTTATATGATCATTTAAACTACTCCACCTTTGATACAAGAGTTGATGCTCTCAATCACTGGGATTGCGAGGCTAGAAGCTTTGTTGAGAATTCTTCAAATTCTTCATCGGATTTCTAATGCAAAGAAATTCACGTAGTCTTTGACAAAGTTAATAAGCCAATTTAGACGTTATTTGTTTTCTTTTATGCTTATAATCAGTGGACCTGCGCTGATAAATACATAAATCTATACACATTGTGAAACTGTAAAAAAAATCTATACATTTAATGTTATTTGAACATTTTTTCTGCGCTGAATATTCTGAAGGATGTGGATTCCCAAAGTGTAATTTTTAACATTTGTATCTGTCTGTAAGCGCATAATGTAAACATTTCTGAATATATTTTCCTTGAACTTGAAATTTGGGTTCTATACGTCTCTGGTCGGGACATAGGTTACTTTTTATCCCAGAATTCTTTTAAAAATAACAGCTCTTTCATTTTTCAGCTTAAAATAAATGGAAAATGAAAAGAATGAAAGTCGTGGAAGAGGATAAAGCTAAGTTCTCCTGCGGCTTACCCTAAGTAGCAACCTTGTATGGAATTCTCATATAAGACTTTATAAATTAAAAAAAAAGCTCACTGTTGACACCAAGTTTTTCATATATATGTATGCCTAATAGACATATAGACATTGTCTATAGTTCATTCATATTTGACATATATAATCAAGGCTGGGCCTATCAAAATACATCGGAGATGAAAAAATTATAAAGAAAGCCAAATAAATACATGATGATTAAATTTTAATCATTTTGTTTCTCATTCATACTCATTACATCTTCATTGTGTTTTAATTATTATTCT
>OY986435.1:171408826-171516326 GCA_963920525.1 Dichetophora obliterata | reverse complement strand
CAGGTCATAAATTTAAAATCTAAAAATATTCTGCACATAAAGGGCGCAGTACATTTCGAATAATATAAGTTTCATTGCCCTTATTCTAAAATTAATATCGAAAAAGTGTACGACAACATTTGATGTTTGCCTATTAATATATAAGATTAGCCGTGCTATTCGTTATTAGCGCTATTCACATAATAACAATTCACAATGTGAACAGCAATATGACCAATACCTACTGTGATTTATAATAATGTAAGCAGCGCCAATAACAAATAGCATGGATAATATCAACGTTTTTGAATTCCATAATTGTATTCATAAGTAATATGTTTATTATATAAAAAATGTATTAAAAACTTTTTATCAGAACAACAAAACATTTTAGTATTATTGATAAAAATATGTTTCCAACAGAAAAGCATTTTTCTATTCAACAAACTATTTTTTCATGTTCAAATATTCTGTATTCATATTGACAGATTGTTTTATCAAATTAACAATAAATACACGATATTCGTGATAATAGCTTATATCAAATTGAAACATTCATTCATCACATTAACAAAAAAAGTTTTTTCTATATAATTTCAACTTATCACCTTAAATCTAATTGACAAAAGCTTTTGTTAACTGTATATTGAAAAAAAAATGTATCGACTTAACCTAGGAATAAGTCAACATGAATAAATATTTCATTGAGTGTAGTGACGAAGTTAATATACCCTTTACGCAGTACGCGCGGGGATATAAAAAAAACAAATTGACTTCTTCTAATCACTCCTTGTGATCGTGCATTACTAGCTGATTAAATCAGTCAAAGCGAATGTAAAAAAGGAAAGTAGAAGAAATGCAATGGGTATGTTCAGCAATAAAGACACTTAGCAAATGTTTCCAGCATATTAATACGGGAAATAAAATAGTTAGAAACAAAAGTACAAGCCTGATAACCACTCAGAGTGCGATTAAAAAATTTTGCCTTTTCTTACAAATTTATTTATGTTTAAGCCATATGTATTTCGTAATCTATTCAAGTATTTGAAGATTGAGCAGACTTCATTGTTTTTGCCCAGAAGATTCTTTAAAAAAATAGATTTATTTGCAAAAGCTACCATTTGGTAAAATTAACTGTATTAAAATAAAGAAAATTAATGTGCCTTAATACTGCCACTATGATGCGTCATAAAAAAAGTGTGGCATTTAGCATAAAAATCTTAATTGATTTTATTGTATTTTCCATATAAGTCACCTACACAGTAAAAAATATGAGGATAAATTTTATACTTTTTGGTGCACATATAAATCCAAACCAAAAATGTTTTAAAAGTTAAATTTTACAAATTTTTTCCGACCATTTTTCTCGTCAGACCAATCGAAATCACTATATTTTTAAATTTCCCGATTTCGGTGAATTTTTTTCTTTCGAACCAGAATATATTTTGATTTACACATGATTTGATTTACGACACTCCTCCAAGCTGATATCCAGATAAAATTTTTAAATTATATTTGTTTTATTTTTTTTATAATATTGTGTGGTATAAAGTTTATAAATTATTTGGAATAAAAAGTTTATACCACACAAATGTTATAAAAAAGATAAAATTTACCCTCCAATTTTTTACTGTGTAATTTCTTTAAGTTTTAATATAAAAAGTTCAAATTTTGCGCCAAAAATCTACATAAAAACGCCGTGGAAAGAAAAAGTTTAACTATAAAAAAAAAATGTTAAAATGTTGGTTTATTTTAAAATTTCCACACTGTCCGCAAAAAATATAATAACCTTATAAAAGCATAATTTTGAATACAGACTGTTTTGTGAAGCCGAATGTTCTGTTTCACAGCCTTACATTGTTGAAACTTCGAAAAACGGTAGGTAGGTAAACAAATTATAGGCTTGTTGAATTGAATCTAAGCAACACCGGATTCCTGGAAGCTACACATGTCACTATATCTCTAGTAATTGTTGACCGATCTAGAAAAATTAAACACTGAACTAAATCAAATTTTGATAACTTTTTTGAGAAATAAAAGAATTTTGGCAATATATACATACATTTGGATTCGTACACAACTTAATATTATAATCAATTCACAATAACATGAGATATTTGGTAATGTTTACATGGCCCAGACCCGCAAAACCCCCGACATATCAACGCTAGTGTACACTGACAAAAACCATAAGACTCATACGCTGTTCAACAATTATCAACGGATTCTGGTAGGGAAGACAAAAAAAATTTATATGTGTATCAACATTTTATATTGTTAATGGTGATTAATCTTTAGTATAGGCTTTGAGTTTACTCCTTATTCAGTGTTTTATTAACATAAACTGTATTAAAATGACGCAATATACGCCTTTAACATAGTTGTGTTTTCACAGAATTTAAATTAACTTTTATAATGCAGTCGCAGTCGCAGTCGCAGAGGGTTAAAATATTTTATGAAAATGTTCCTTGCAAAACATCACTATAAGTCCCTTCGGACAAGATTTTCGAACAAAAAATTGTTTTTATTACTTCATGTAAAAAGTTCTATCACCTGGAGAAACGTTCACTATGCATCAGCGGAAGAAATTGTCATTGCATAGTTTTAGGGACTTTACAGTTTTTTTTTTATGAAGATTGTGTTTTCCTCGTTCGTCCATTCCTTTCTTACTGATTTTTTCTGTATATTGGAAATGCAAACCAACGTCAAGCACGACAAGAGAAGGAATAGAATTTCAGGAAATTGTGCTGTTTCGTGATACAGAATAATGCATTTTAAAGAAACTATACTTTTTGTTTTTTTTTTAAGTGAAACTTCTTAGGCGGCGATTTGTTGAGTCTTGTAACGAAAAATTTTCTTTTTTCAACAATATTCGAGCCTCGTCACAAAAAAATTTTCTGTTTCTGACTCTGTACCTCAACAATCCTTGATATAGCGATCTTATACAGATCTAGAGACCTTTGGTCAGCACATGCGATCAAACTCGCATGGCCTTGATGTCATCCACTGTCATGGCAAGAAGGGCCTGTACCGGAAAACTCTTTTGTAATTGGAATGAAGAAAGTGACCAGTTTGTCCACTACCTTCCTCAATTTATCAGGCGAGATGCTGCCGTCTGGATCGGTTTGGGGTTCGGAGGAATTTGTGACTCCTCCAAGATGCCCACAGCCCACTTCCAGGACGACTTCTAATCCTCGGTGCGCAGGTTTTCGAGGCTAACCCTAACCCTCAGCTTTCCGAGAAACATTGCCTGTGTTTTGGCGGGTCGCGTCTTTTTAGCCGGACCCTTTTTGCTTTATCCACTGGTGCCAAGTTTGGTGACCACTACAGGAGCGTTTAGAGACGGCACGCTTTCAGGCTGTTGGCCAGGAGTAGCGTTTAAAAACCGCTTGTCTGGTGTAGCTGAAGGCTTCACCGGGTTGGCATTTAAAGACTGCCCGTCTGTGTTTTCTTTTTTGTTTTGTGCATTCAGCTTGGTCGTGCGACCACCCCTCCCCATTAAGATCGAAGAGTTAAACTGACGGGCTCTGAGACCACTGAGACGGGCTCAGGGAAGGGAAGAACCCCGTGTGCAGTCCCGAATCAACCCGAGATTTGGTTCAGAGTCTGTCGAGTAGAGTGGAAAAGATGTCCATCGCGCCCTTACCCCAATGCCGCGGTGATGCCTCAGTTACTCCTTGAGGCGGCCAGGTATCAGAGAGGCCAGGTATCAGAGAGGCCAGGTATCAGAGAGGACTGGACTTTATTAAATTGGCCTCCAGCCTAGCAAATCCTCGCAATACACCTTGATTCAGCCCACACCCCTGCTGATGGGAAGGATTCTTGCCAGGCCACACTAAGACTACTAAAGAGTCAGAATACAGTAGAAAGAACCCCTCTGCTAATCAACGTCTTAGGAATTAAGAGCTCTGTAGCGGTTGTTACCAGCCGGGACCCACTTGGAAGGTTTGGTAGAGAATTTTCGCCAGCCTATACACTCTATACTGTGATTATTTTTTTTAAAAATATATACTTAAAAAATGATGTTTTCTGAAACTCACTAAAATATTGCATCGCTCTAAACAATTAACAAGTATTTGGGTATTGCTCTCTGCAGTGTCAAGGCACATCGTTTATTTCAGGACATTGTTATTCGATTGTGTTATGAAATCTTGAAGAAATCACGTCCAGTTTTGTTTACTTCACAGAATTTCTTTGAGTTATTGTTTTTGTTTTGATATTGAAATATTTAAGTCTTCCAACACTGAATGTATCTTATAGGCTTTAGATTGTTATGTTAGAACAAAGATTACTCTTGTTTATTGTTAAAAATACGAAAAACGAAGAAACGTATGCGATGGTTTTTCATTCCTCTTAATAATTATGTTGGTCTGGAATATTTTACAGTTTGGATATGAGATTTTCTTCCACTTTAAAATATGCCGATTAGTGACAAGAATAAAAACGCTTAATTAAAAATAGTCATAATTTACGCTGTTAAGAATTTGGAGATGTTTGCATTTTCATCTTTTAAGCCGCGTATTATATTAACGTTTGTTTGCATTTCAGCTCAGCACAGCTTTAATAATTTTCTCACCCCAGCAACCCATGCATAATTACGTTACTTGCGTATGAATGGCATAAAAACAGATAAGAGGGTACCAAATCAGCAACAGTTGGTATACTTGGTATACTTAAACATTTTTAAGCAATTTTTACAAGCTGTAGTAAAACTGCTTAAAGAGATACTTTAAAATCAAATTTAAATTATTAGTTTGAGAAAAGTGACGGTCATACGTTATGGGTCAAAAGCAAACATATGTATGTTCTCATGATCGCAAACAAGAATAACAAATAGTAACAGTTTTACATTGTCACAACAAAAAATTCATATTCGGATGTTTATTTTACCATGACTTTAATGATACATAATCAAATGTATTTGCAATACAAAAGCCAATATCATAAATTCACTTCGGTCAAGTCACATAAAATTACTAAGCAGACAAAAATACACATAATCATCAAATAACAAAAGACTCAAAAAGGTCACCATTTTTCAAAACAAATACACAGCAAAACGTTAACCTATAAAGGGGAGGTCTACTCTAAGGCGGTAGCGCGCTTGACTATAACCCAGGGATACCGGGTTCGAACGCTTTAACTTTTCTTTCCTTATTTCTAATCAAAATAACTTTAAAACACATCAATTAATGACGAAAAGTTGAAGTTTGTGGAGAGGAATGCTTAATAACTTGATTTGACTGGGGTCAAGGTATAACACTTGCTTTAGATTCAATAACACAAGTTGACACCAGCTTTCTGTCACATTAAAAACATCCTACACAAAAAAAAAACATTCTACAGACTAGTTTGGTCTTAGTATGCCGGTGTAAAGACCTGCCACCACCTAAACCTAACGTAACCTAACCTAAGGAAAGGTTTTCAGAAAAATTTATCAATACTTATTTTGTGTGTCTAAATTGAAATTGCACTGAGAAAAGATTTTCAATTACTAAATGTATTGAAATGTTGACGCTTCATATCTAACAATATTTACTGACTATTAACAAATTTTGGTAAATTTTATTGCCAAGTATAGTATTGGCTCGTTAAACTTATACAGTTTGGCTGACAAAAGTCTTCATACAGGATAATTTTTTTACAATATCCAAATAATAATTTCTTAAGATAATACATGCAAAACTCTTTTGAAAGCTATTAAAAATACCCCTCGGTTACAAAAACTGACATATTTGATTTGGCTGCAAGACCTGCCGACTATTTCAGAGTTAAGATTTAACAACACGATCGCATGCAAGATAAGTCATTATTTTTTAATCTGTCTCCATACACATCCGTCGAAAATTGGACATAGTGGCGAATATGTTAGCAAAACCTGTTATCTTCAATTTTTAAAGCATAACCAGTGTTGCCTCGACGATTTTTTAAAACGTATCCATGAAAAAGTCAATAATGTATCCAAATGTAGTGCTAAAATTTTTCAAAGAACCAAGGCATGCGTCTTATACAAACAAGGTTTGGTCATTGACCTGAAAGGAAAAAGGGATAGATTATTTAGAAAAATTGATTGGAACCATACGTGAATTATTGGCTAGGCAAAACAACCGTGAAAGACAAAGTTAGTTACTTTTGACCGAGGCTAGTGTTGTTATGCCTTAACTTCAGCAAGCATTTTCAGCCCTTAGCTGTTCCTGTCTTTTTAATTTCACTTTTTCCACAATTTAGTTGTGGATTTTTTAGTTTTCCATAATTCTTAAATGTAGGAAAGAACAAAGACAGTGAAAAGAACCATGCCCGAACCCGAATTCGAACCGGGGACCTTTGGGTTGATAGTCTAGCGCACTCTCAAATTTTATTTATTTTATTTGAAGACTAGCAAATAACTTTGTTAAATGAAATAGTAAGAAACAAAACAAGTATAAGAAATAATAAATTATAATATTTATATAATTAGACTTTTAAGGTATATTGTAACGTCAGTAGCGCAGATATGGGGGATCCGTGGGTACTGACTCCTCCCAGAGATATGGAAACATTTCCAAATATCTCACGTTATTGTGAATTGATTTAATTAAGTTAAGCACGAATCCAAATTTTTCTTTTTCTTAAGAAATATATCAAAACACTATTTACAGCCCTATTCTGGCAAAGTGACAGTTGTTACTCAGTATTTTCAAAATTTCTATGTGTTTGTTGTAGTTTTTTGATTTCAAAACAAAATTTGCAGCTAAATAATAATATTTAATAAAAATTGTCACCTGCTTTTCAGATAGTGACAATTTCATTAAAAAATTTTGTTTTTTGAGCTTCAAATTTTGTTTTGAAATCAAAAAATTACAACAAACACTAGCAATTTTAAAATACTGGCCCATCAGTTATTTTGGAGTCAATTGGAAAAATCCACCAGTTCATTTCTAGCTCAATTTGTACTTGCTATGAAATGGTACAAAAAACTTTCAGCGTAAAACGATTCACTTTGTTTTAATTTTGTTTTCTTGTCAAAATTTTTACTGACGAAAATGAGTTAAATCTGAACACGTGTTGTGGCAATTTTTTTTAATTTTCAATCTGTTTGAGGAAAATCAATTTAAGGAACTAAATAAAGGTTTATTTTTGCAGAATATATAAAATGATAACTACATTAAGGTGCACTTTTCTTCCTAATACATGACAGAAAAAAATGCCTTTAAGGTTTGAATACTTTGAAACCACTCTTAGAACAACTTTAAGACTTTAGGAAATAGTACCAGTTTGGAAATGTTCATTATGGAACTAGTTCCAATATAGGGCAAAAATAATGTTTTCGGGTACAATTGTCTCAATGTAAAAAGGTATTATAGAGCAGAGCTGGGTATTTTGCGATTGCAACTACTTTCCAATTACAATGACAGTAATTGTTATCTTAAAAAATTAACGATTACTATTACTGCAATTGTAATGTAAGAAAAGTATTACTGTAATCGGTATACACGCAAATTACAATTACTGTTATTATAATAGAAAAATCTATTGATTACAATTACAGTAATCGTAATCAATGAAAATGACAATTAAAATTACTGTAATCGTAATCAAGTTTTTGTAATTTAATCACTTACTAAGTAATTATATTAATTATTCAATTACTTACTAATTAAGTTATATCACAAACAATGGCGATTCAAAAAAAAAATGTTTATGTGAATGTCATGTAATTTAAAAGTTGTCTTATTTTTCTCCTTACTAAAAAGCAAATATGTATATTGCAGTTTTATACCGAAACTATTTTATTTTGAATTCAAGTCTGTATCCAAACTTGAAAAAGCAAGCTTAAGCCAGCTTGCAAAAATACCAAACAGATAAAAGTCATATCCATGCTTGCTCGTTGGCTTGGCTTGTTGAGACTTACGTTGTAGAGCAGAAAGTTGAAAAGCTTGAAACGATCTTCAAAAGCTTTTAAGGTCGCAAGTATCCATCTAATTGAATTTAAAGCAAGTATCCAAAAAATTCAATGAGCTGGTGTTGAGAAAGCTTAAGCGTAATAGGACTTTTAAAGGATCTGTGGACTCAGTGGTTGGCAGTTTTAGGGGGTATCTGATTTTGGAATTGATGTTAAAATTTAAAATTCCAGATGGCGGATTAGGTTGCCACCTAGATTTTTTGTATTTTTGCGGATTCTTGTTGTTTTGAAATTCTGACAACGGATTTGATTTCGAATTTAATGTCACAGTTTTAAAATTTAAGATGAAGGTTGCCATGAGGGCTGCCACCAAAATTTTTACCACTATATTACCACCTAATAAAATGTATTTTTAAGAGTTTTAAACATAATTTAACAGTGTTATGGAGTCGCTAATTACGAATCTGAACTCAGAATTTCGAAATTTAATATAGTGGATAGGGCTGCCAACTAATATTTTTTACTTTAACGAATTCGGTGTGCGCGAGCAGAAGGTAAAAATGGGACGCTGAATCGGAATCCGTTGTGAAAACTTCAAAATTATATAATTTTTGTACAATAGGGTTGCCACCTAATAATAGGTATTTCTAAGAGTTTTAAACATAATTTAACAATGTTAGGGATTTCGAATCTGAAGATAGAATTTTAAAAAGCGATATGGTTAATGGGGGGCAACCGTGTCATAAAAATTACATAATTTTTAAAGTCTGACAACGGATTCGGATTCAGCGACCTATTTTTACCTAGTGTTCGTGCCATCACTGAATCCGCAATAAAATTCTAACTTCAGATTCGAAATCAGCGGCCCCATAACACTGTTAAATTATGTTTGAAACTCTTAAAAATACATTTTACTAGGTGGTAATACTGTGGTAAAAGCTTAAGTGGCAACCCTAACCTCCATCTTAATTTTTAAAACTCTGACATAAGATTCGAATTCAAATCTGTTGTCAGAACTTCAAAATTACAAGAATTCGCAAAAATACAATAAAAACTATCAATTTTGAAATCAGCTACCCCCTAAAACTGCAAACACCGGAGTCCACAGAACCCTTAAAAGTCCTAATACTAGCTGCGTTCCATTCGCTTCAAAATAATCTAGATTATTTTTTTTTACATGCAAAGCAAAAACAAAAATAATAATCCTATAACAAATAGGATTATTTTTGCTATCCATATAAAATTGTGATATAGCCTTTAAAAAATTTGAAACACAGGTGCCGCACCTGTATATTTTTATGAGCTTTCATTTCATTTTTTGAATTATTTGTTTGTTTGATACAATGACTATTAGGTAGCCATTACAGATACCTTTTTTTCTCACGAGCTGCGACCATCGAATGTTAAACAAAAGAAAACAAAACAAACCGCATGTGTCACACACATTGGCCGCATTCAGCGCAGCCAACAATTGAAGTTAAATTATTTATATATTTGAATAATAATAATAAGTAAATTAAATAATTTACAATTTTTCTGACGTTTAGAGTAAAACACATGCAGAGAAAAACATCGTTCACTAAGGTATCGCCACCATAACAGCTAACAACAGTTTTGAACGACACACGTTCTCATGATATCTAATAGTTATTGTATCATGATTGCTTGTTTGAATTTAATTTTGACTGCAACGGTAGTGCCCTCTACGAGTCGTTTTTCTTGCCGTTCCTTTCAGAAAATTTGTTATAGCGATTATATTAAGGCGAAAGGAACGCAGCTAATCTTAAGCTTTTCCTACACAAGCTCATTGAAGTTTTTGGATACTAGCTTTAATTAGAAACTTGCCTTCAGTTTTAAGCTTTTCAAGCCTTTTGCCGAAGGCATCAAGTTTTTCTTTACTTGGGACTTCGATCCGTTCGCTTGTAAGCTAGCATACTTGCAAGTCGCAAGCTGTCGTTTGCGTTTTTATATTCAAGTTCATGTTATACTTGATTGAAAATTATCAAGCTCAAGCAAGCTTAAACTTGTATTTTAAGCAATTACTTGAAATAGACTTCAAGTAGGCTTGTGCAGTTCTCCGATATAAATCAAAACGAACTCAATAAAGGAATGTTTAAATTAATACGAGATTGATGATTACAGTAATCGTAGTTATAATCCTGCTGTATTACAATTACTGTAATCGTAATAAACAAATTTTTTGATTACGACTACAGTAATTGTAATTGTAATTTTTTTAATAATTACGATTACATTAATTGCAATTAAAAATATTTCGATTACGATTACAGTAATCGTAATCTTTATTTTTTTTAAGATTACGATTATAATTTGTAATTGAAATTGTAATTTATATGTAATCATCTACGAAAGTAATTGATTAAATCCCAACTCTGTTATAGAGGGACCAGTACTGGTCCTTTTTGGAACTAGTTCAGAGCTATTTAAAAGTTGCTCCAATTTTCTGCAGGGGTGTAACAAATTTTAGTTAGTTCAGTGTTTAATTTTTTCAAATCGGTCAACAATTACTAGAGATAAAGTGAAATATGTAGCTTCCAAAAATTCGGTGTTGCTTAGATTCAATTCAACAAGCCCATCATTTTTGTACCTACCTAAAGTTTTTCGACGTTTCAACAAAGTAAGGATGTGAAACATGACATTTGGCGTCACAAAACAGTCATGTAATCAGGTATTCAAAAATGAACTTTTTTTAAGGATATTATATTTCTTACGGATTTCCCCCCACAACCAAAAGCTATCTACGCAACTGTGTAACGATCATTCCATGTAAAAATATTTATTATTTTACTGGAAAAATGTTTGGTTATGTTCAAAATGGCACTCAATGAGACCTTCTGAGTGAAAGAGGCATAGGCGGTATTGTAGATTTGTACTCTTCTGTTTATCTTAAAAATAAAAAGCAAGAATATTATTAATCACTAGGAGTGGATTTCTGGCTGGGACTAAAAAAAAAATATTGAAAATTGACAGAATTTTTTGCCGGTTTATTAAGAGTAAAATATACGATATTTTAAAATTCAAACTTTGATAGCGATAGCAACTGATGTGGTAAAATATTTTTTGTTTTTTCTACAACACATTGCCAAAAAAAGTAGTTTTGAGATAAATGAGTGAGTATGGATATTTGTGCTGTGCACTCGATTTTTTGAAAAACTATACTTTTAAAATATCAGAAAAAAATATTTCACAAAAAAGTCCATTGTACTGGAAAAGAACTTGTACTTATTTGTATACCTAATAAATAAAATAAATAACACATAAAAACTAGACCACCAGCCCTTAGAAAAAAACATACATTTAGTACTTCAGTCTATGATATTTTGTGTTATTTTTATATATTTAATTACATTTATTTTGAAGGTATGATATTTATATAAAAAGCAATATGCATAATTATATTTATTTACATAAAAAGGAACAACAAATTTAATGGCTTACTTGGTTAAGTGTTATATAAATTATATGGGCTGCTATTACCCTTTATTTATATTAAATTTAAAAGTTGAAAATTATTCGTTTTTAAGCATTTTGGAAATCAATATATTTTCACCCATTTTCAAAGAAAATCTAATAGTCTTATCGTTTTAGGTAAGTTTTAAATTAGAAAAAATACGTACAGCAACAGCTGAGTTATGAGGCAGAATTAAAATATTTATCACAAAATTTGAAAGTTATGCGTAAAGAGGTTGCTTTAATGCATTTTTTGATAAGAAATATTGCCCAAAAATGTCTCAATTTATTTCAACTCAATTTTTGTCGAATTTGAATAACTGCCTTATTTATTATTTTTTAGCAAACAAAAATATATATTCGTATTACAAAAAATTTTTTTAAAAAATATCCAAATTTACACTTAGGCTTAATAAAAGATCCATCCATTTTTAAAAGCAAAAATTATCCAAATGAATCCATGTGGATACAAACTTCAATACTGACCAAAATATCAAATTATTTAAAAAATATCTTTACAGCAAAAATCTTTTGAGGACCGATAAATTTTATTTGCAATTTTTCAAAAAAAAAAAAGAAAACCCTGAGGCTATCTTGCTTTAAAGCTGTAAAAATATTTTTTTTTTAATTTTTACGAAATCCGTTGAAACACTTATACGAGAGAGATTATTTTATATGAGAGATTATTTTGTTCGTACAACTCGTATATTATTTGTTTTTACTTTGCGGCAAATTTCACTTGCTGTAAAAAACACACCTTGTTGTTGCAACGCATCCACCATTTCCTAAATTACATGGGAATTTTTTGGGGCGCCTCTTAATTGTTGAATTTTAAGCCTACAAATTTCAATGAATTGATTCTCGGCCCCATTCCTCAACGAGTTTCTTTACATGTATGGTTTTCTGTCCATATCAATTTATTTTGTTAACAGAAATGACACCTAGTGATGCGATTTATTCGATTACCTATCAAAAAAATCAGTGCTGACACCGATTGGATCTTAATTTCGATGGTAATTTATGATAAACTACTTAATTTCAAAGTTATTTTATTTACAGATTTCCCACGACGAAATTACTAATTTTGACAGGATTTATGCATAAATTAAGAATGAGCCGTAAATTACGATATGAGCCGTAAATCGTATGAGCCCTTTTCCAAAGTTATTAATTAAAATATCTCGCGAACCAGTTGCATGATCTTGACAAGCAATAAAGAAAATTAAAGCTAATAAAATATACGCCTACCAGACTTGTGAAGTACTAAGTATATACGTTATTCAGTATCGTGTAAGTACAAGTACTGAGGTACTTAAAAAATAAGAACCAAGTACAAGTACTTCTGTACTTATACTTGAATTTTTCAAGTACAAGTACTGTACTTTCAAGTATTTCTCATGTACTTTGTTAAGTACTTGGTGATTTTAGCAACACTAAAATTAAAGTTATTTTAAGTACACGGTTGAAAATCTTGGACTAAATTTTAGTTCCAATAAAATATTACTGCATATTTTTAAACCTTCCGGTTTAAAATTAAGACTTTGCAAATACTAATTAAAACTTTTCTGTACTAAAATTTAAACCAAAGAAATATAACAGCGTTCTTTTTAGCTTTGTGGTTTAAATTTGAGAACAATTCTGTTTTACTTTTTGTTTTTAATGCAATTTATACTAAATTCATGTACATTGGATACTAAATTTGAATTTGGACCCATAAAAAGTTAGCCTGCAGACAAAAAAAATTGTTGTTGCAGAAGCCACTCGGCATGCGGTTTGAGTGACTGCTTGGTAGATCTTGACACAAAAGTCACTGGACATTAGGAAGAGTTTTTTGATTTTGGTAGCCTTGGTAGCATTTTAGCAAATAAAAAGTTCTGTTCTTTCACATTTCAACATTTTTATGTAGATGAATCGAGCGAAGATTTTACGCGAACTCAATCCATATCATTGCAAAGCGCAGACTATAACAAAATTGTTAAAGAGCAATATTTTAAATACATCAATGATAAATCCTCATATTTTGAGCTGTTGCAAGATTACCCTCTTATGAAGGACTTATCAATCAAGATGAACACACCTCTTACATCTTCCGCTCCAGTGGAGCGTTTGTTTTCATTGGCTGTTTTTGTTTGCAGTCCCAGAAGGTAATCTTTAACAGATTTTTCTTTTGAATGATATTTTAAGGTTTTTTTTACTAATTTTTTACAATTAAAAATACTTAGAAGTTGCTGAAATGTTTTACAAACTCATGCATTTTTAATTTTTGAAATATTGCTGTACAAAATTCACTAAGTACTTTATAAAGTACTTATACTTGTACTTGTACTTATACTTGTACTTATTTTTGCAGGTCTGACGTCTACTTCTTTTAAGCCACTTTTCCAGCCGACTTTTAGTTTTTGTGTAATTTTTCAAATTGTCCATAAATTGTGGTTTTTTTAAGAGAAATAGAAATTATTTTCACGGTACGATAATTTTTTTTTTATTTTTATTTATTTTTTATTTATTTATTTGAGTCTTTGGAGTATTAATTCCTTACAGACTAAGATTAACAAAAAGTTATTATAACATATTGCACTAAATTAAAAATAAACTATTTAACAAAGATTTAAAACAAATTTTCAACATTGAGAAATCAAACAAAACTCGAAGCGATAAGTCATTAAATAAGGACAAAGCGCTCTGAATCGGTTCATTACGCGTATAGTTGGATCTATGAAATTGAATATGAACTTGGATCTATGCAAGGAATATTAAAATGTATTGAAGCCAAAAGAAAAAGACTATCAATGTTACCTGAGATAATATCATAAATTACAATAAGAGACTGAATTTTTCTTCGCGTCTCTAATGTTTTTATGCCTAAAAGCAAACATCTTACATTATATAGAGAAAGATCATCATGATGGTATAACGAGCGAAGAGCAAACTTTGCAAATCTTTTTTGAATTTGTTCCAACCGCAAAGAATGAATGACATAATTCGGATTCCAGATGAAAGATGCGTATTCATGTTTCGACAGTACAAAGGCATTAAAAAGTGACTTTACTGTATGAGGATCAGAAAAATAAAGGCTAGAAGAGAGTATGCTTTAGGAACAATAAAATTTATATGTTCATTAAAAGTGAACTTTAAGTCAAATATGACACCAATATCTTTAATAAATTTAACACTCTTGAGAGGTATTTCAGAAAGATAGTAGGAATTTGTTAGGATTTTACTCCATTTTACTCCTTAGCATCAACTTTTCTAAATCAGATTGTAAAGAAACTACGTCAGAGATGCTAGTAACCCTCCTAAACAGTTTAAGGTCATCAGCATAAAGCAAAAATTTTGTGCTGCAGAAAATTTTATTTACATCATTGATAAATAATATAAATAGAAGGGGACCCAGGATGCTGCCTTGCGGTACACCCGAATAAGCATGGAACATGTAGGAATTAACGTCATTAATAGATACATAACAATATCTACCAGTTAGGTAAGATTTAATCCATTTTAAAAAATTCAAGTGAAATCCTATTTTAAAAAGTTTATTATTATTATTATTATTTATTTATTTATATTAGTACATTAAGAACTAGGTTCTTTTATAGTACAGAGCTCAAAGACATAATTTGAATTCAACTTATTATAAAACATTTAAACTTAAATCTAAGGTAATTTAAATTTATTGTTATACAATTAAAAGTGTTATCAAAAAATTTTTATGTTAAACAAATGTAAATTCATAAGACAGATAAAACTTAAATTAAGAAAGAGCAAACAAGAGAGAGAGAGAGAGAGAGAGAGAGAGAAAGTCATATAGAGCTAAAGATCTGATATTTTGTTAAGTATTATGTGATGAAAAGTGCTTCAAAATAGCATGTTTGAAGGATGTTTTTGACGCTATGGATTTTAAGCTACTAGGCAATGAATTCCATAATCTAGCGGCATTAGTAAAGAATAGTCTTGTGGAGTTTAGAAAGTTAAAACTAGGTATAATTAGCACTTGGCTTCTAATTGACCGACTAAATTGCAGTTTTTCAAATAAGTAGAAAGGAGTTTTGTGGTGTATGAGTTTGTGTAAAAATATGCAATTCCTGGCATTAGAGTAGGTTATAATATCGCATCCAAGTATACAGTTTTTTAATTGAGCTAAATGATCAAATTTACGCAAGCCGTAGACATAGCGTGTGGCATGATTAAACGCGATCTGCAATTTAAGTTGAGACCGCGAATCTAACTTGCTGTATACAAGTTCAGAATATGTTATGACGGGGACAACGAGCTGAATTACAAGTTTACGTCTTAGATCAATCGGTGTATACTCAGACGACATCCTAAGGTTACGCAAGATATAATAGATTTTGCGGACAACACTGTTGATATGATCTGTGCAAGTAAGGGAGGCATTGATATTAAATCCAAGACTTACAACACTATTAACTATTTTTATGATTTTATCACCCAATATAACGTCTGGAATGGAGTCAGGGCTTATTTTTTCTTTAGAGACAGGCAACACATACGACTTAAGTACATTAAGGTGAAGACTATTTTTCATAGCCCATTGGTTTATACTTGGTTTAGCAATTAAAATATTATGGGCAACCTTATCAAACGCTTTAGAAAAGTCTGTATAAATGGTATCAACTTGACAGCCTAGTTCAAAGGATGATATGCAGTATTTAGTAAAAGTAGCTAAATTAGTAACAGTTGATCGACCAGAAATGAAACCATGCTGTTCTTGGCAAAAATTACGTTTAACAAGAAAAAATATCTTATTTTTAATGATCCTCTCGAAAATTTTAGAAATATTAGACAATTTTGAAATGGGTCTCTAGTTAGAAATATCATTTTTTTGATCCAGATTTAAAAACTGGATTAATATGAGAAATTTTCCAACTATTATTATATATAAGAAAACACCAGATGCTAATGACATGTATGTTAAAAATATGGCACAGGGGAGCAGACAGAGCATGAGCACAATTTAATAAAAGATTTTGGGGAGAATCCGTCGATATCAGCCTTCACAGAGTTCTTCACTTGATTTAGCGATTCAAAAACATCGAACTCAGAAAGTATTAGGGAGCCAAAATTAAAAAAAAGAATCGATGTTTGTTTAAACAGCACAATCGAAACTCGAATCATTAGCATAGTTCGCACTAAAAAAGTTAGCAAAAAGAGTCAAAGTATCAATAATGGAAAGTGATGATACACCATTCAAATTCATTGCTGTTGGAATATTTGAGCAACATTTTTTTGATTCTATGAAATTCCAAAAAGATTTAGGATTTGGTTTTATATTTATTGCACCGATTTTCCAAAATTATGAGATTTTTTTAAGAAGATCCAGGAAAAAAGAGACAAAAAAAGTTAAACGTGTGTCAGCGTCTTAAAAGTTTGTATCCAGATAAGTTTTAATATGGGCTTAAAGTTGACACTTATTATACCCTACACCAGAACAGGTGAGGGTATATTAGCAGGAAAAGAAGTAGAGATAATTGGAGAAAACTTGTTAGAAATGTTTATATACACTAGGGCTTTCAAACCCGGGATCCCGAGTCCTGAAATACCGGGATCCTGAATCAATTTCTAGTCCCGGAAAACTGGAATTTTAAACCCTAAATCCCGGGATTTTATTCATAATAATATATAAAAATTATCAGCAACTATAAATGCAGCTGCATTAACTATAAAAAGAATATTACAATCTAATTATACATTTTACTAACAGCTAACTAATTTATTTCTTTTATTTATTTATTTATTTAATTTACTGACAGATGATAGAAAATCATATTAGTCAGAACTTAGTCTAGATACAAGGTAATATATATTACAAAGTTAAGTCTTAGCTTAAGTTGACAAAAAAATCTTGCAATGATTACTTAAATAATTCCTTGGGCATGGAAAAATCCAAAAGAGTAATTGAAAACAAGTTATTGTAAATTTTAAGTGCTCTAGTAATGGGTTCACATGGTGCATAGTTGGACTTGTAAGCTCTGATATAAAATGGTACACAACAACGCAATTTTCTTGAAGGAATATTAAAATTTATACATTCAAGAAGCGATGCGCAATCAATATTACCACTTATTAAACCACGAATAAACTCTAAGGCCTGAATTGTTCTTCTATCTTTCAGTGAGTTTACATGCAATAATTTACAGTGGATACTATATGTTAGAGGCTCGGTAAAATTTAACGGCCTAAGTGCAAATTTAATAAATCTTTTGTGAATAGACTCAAGTCTATTAATATGAATATCATAGAAAGGACTCCAAATAAACGAGCAATATTCAAGCCTAGACCTTACAAAGGCGGAGAACAAATATAAACGTGTTTATGGATCATTTAAAGCTTTAAGTAATACAAGGTATATGAAAGCTTTTTGGATAATATTTTTTACAGATGGTATGCTAAAAAAAATTCCCGTCATTTTGACATAAAAACTATTGCACTATTGCAAAATGGAAACGTATTTACCGATACCACATAAATTCTTTGTTATATATTGTTTTCAAAAAGCATCTAAAATATTCAATGTTCGCTTCAAACATAAGTCAAAAGTTGTTTTATTTTTTTTTTTTAATTGTAGTTTCTCTCATGATATGACATATCATTTATCCGCAAAAAGTACTTCGTTTTGACTAGGTTTGGTCTACATTTTTTTGACGAAAATAAATTTTTCCTAAATGTTATTTGTATATTTTTATGTAGTAATACAGCTATCAAAATAGTTTTGGTGAAAACATTTCGTTAATATCTCTTACCATTCAAAAGCTATAAATAAATATATCTTTTTATACCACGAAGAACGAAAGATGTCATAAATTTTTTAGTGTTTATTTTAAATGGAGGGGAACATATCACTTAGCATTCAAAAGGTGCTCTGGCACAAATGAGAAGAAACAAACTTGGACTGGTGACCTGTGACTGGTGACCGGTGACTGGTGACTGGTGTTAATTTTGCTCTGCGAAAAATGCTAATCCATGAGAGAAATCATAAAGTGTTTAAAAGAAACGGTGCCGATGAAAACATAATTGGACCAACTTATACATTTTACTCCTCTAAGAATCACCTTAAGTTATTACAGCTATCAACTGTTTCCGGCAATTTTCTTCATTTATTGAGTTTTTTGTAGAGGTCCCAAAAAGTCTGACTGAAAGGGGTGGATATTTTTGGAAGAAATATTGGTAAGATTAATAATAGAGCCAGCTCATACCTTTTACTCCTCTCGATGTTAATTCGGAAGGGTATAAACTCGCAGTTTTTCCAGCGAAGCTACAGAATGACAAAGTTTGTGTTATTTTGTATGCTTTAATACTAAAGGGTTTATGTTTGTGTTTGCGTTCACTTTCACAAACTTCACCGCTACAAAAACGGCTAACGAGTACTGTTATGCATGCATTTTTAATGTATGTTTTCTGAGCTCTACGCTACAGTGACTTAACATACGCTACGTTAGTGTTAAATTTTGTTCACTGCTTTACAAACAGTTGGTCGATTTTCGAAAGTATAGTGGCGATACTAGTATTTTTAATTAAGGATCGTAAAGGTTATGATTTTTATTAAAAAAAAACGTCATCGTTATTTTCTTATTCAATTTTTTCCCTATGTGGTTTAATCAGTTGATGTACATTTTTTTTATCACAAAATTAACAAGTGATTCACCTAAAAATGCAAAATGTTAATTCAGAATTCGACCTTATCTTCTAATTATTGTTGAATTTTTTTTTTCTTATATTATTCTTTGTACATTACAACTGTTTTGTAACCCTTGTTTGCATTAGTAACAATGATTTCCTCTTGGTTTTGTCTTATAAACTTTAGAGTTTTTGTTTGAATAATTGAAGTATGAATAACGATAACGTTTAGATTTCTACTTTAAAAAAAAAAAATAATAATAAGCAATTCTTTTTGCCAAAATACAGAAATTAAGAGAAAGAGCTATTAACGGTCTCTGCTTTTAATACAGCTAAATGGCTTCATTTTAAAATTTTGGCATTTCGGGATCTTGAAAAATCCCGGGATTCAATCACAAATTTCAAATACCGAAATCCCGGGATTCACCAAAACCCTTCGGGATTGAAAGCCCTAATATACACCTAAGAATGTGCAGTATCGAATATTTTTTGAAATTCGCTTACGGAAATATCCACTTCCCATAAAACCCACTCATTGGCGTCGGAAGCAGGGGGAAAGGCGGGCAGTTGTCCCCCACTTGTTTAGCTAAAGAGTCAATCCAAATGAAGTGATCTAGTGCTGGTCGCTCGACCATTTTTAAAAAAGTTGAAAAAATTATCAAATTTTGCTTAAAGTATTGGCATCTCAGAACCGTAACAAAAAAATTTGTTGTTGTTGTAATTTCAAAATGGCGGCCATATGTGTCTTGCTACCTAGAGCGATTTTTGCGTTTGAAAGCGTTTGCGGAAACTAACATTTCTCAGCTTGTATTATATACAGAATAATGAATCAAAAACCATGAAATTAAACACATTTTGAACTGTAATACTGTATTTAAAATGTGCTTCTTAAAAAGTATCTTTAAATAAAACAAAATATTCGAACTTTTTTGGTAAAAACGTTATATTTTGCATCTTTACGAATTTTTTTTTTATAGAAAGCAATTAGTAATTGACTTCAATTTTTTTTTATAAGTGCAATATAACAATTAGTTTATTCACAAATAATTTCAACTTTCTACTGTACTTAGTTTTTTTAATATAGCCTCTTAAAAATTGAAATTTCGAGAATTTTGTCAACTTTGGGGTCAAATATCTCAGGTGGGCACACGTTTAAAAATCTGAAATTTGTTCAAAATAAGGTTAACAATAGTAAATTCATTCAGTTAAAATTTCGAGTTGTATATTTGCTTTATTTGGAAGATACAGCCCTTCAAACTTCATGAAAATTCACTTTAAATAATATGTCTTTTTTTGGGATATTTTTAAATGTTTTTTCAATTACAAGCAAAATAAAACTTAAATAATGAAACAGTTGATATTAATAACTGAATGTAATCTCAAAACAATTGCGTTTTTTATTTTAATTAATTAAATTTAATCCTTTTTATAGAACACTCTTTTGCTTAACATAAATAAATTTTTGCAAATGTTCTGTAAATATATAAATTGTTGTGATTCCTGTTCTGAAAATAAAAGCAGAGAGAAAAGATAATAGAAAACAAAGTCAAATTTAAAAGAAAACTTATTTTTACCTGCCATGACATGCACACAATATTTAAATAAGTTTAATACATTTTACAATAATTAAATTTTGAATAACTGCTCTGAAAATAACAGAAGAAAGAAAAGAAAATAGTAAACATTGTCAAATGTTTGAAATAACTTATTTTAGTAACCTACCTATTTCTCTTTTGTGACTGGATGGTCCTCATATTCGTCGGACTTAGACGTTATAAAGCATCGCATTTTCGTCTCCGAAATTGGAACGAAACGGTGAAACTTTCGTGTGCCTTGAATTCGTTGGCAGTTTTCAAAACGATTATCGAGGATTTTCTTACGAGTGATTATTTCTTCTCCCTTAACATATGCATATGTAATTCCTTTAATGTTTTCTCTACAGTAAACAAACATATCCTCAGGAGTTAGAATTTGGTCAATTTCTGTCCTTTGGAGACTGGCCTTTGCAACTTCCCGTTTCGTAGTTCCTCCAACACCATCACATGCGTTCTTACCATGAGATGTTGCAAAAAAATTCCACTCTGCATCAAGTCCGAAATCGTTTTTATGATGGCAGATATTTGTGAAGTTTTTTTTGTTTTTGTATTGACTTGCAGCGCCATCCGAAAAGTAAATTATTTTTTTAGCAGCTGGTGCAGTATGTTTTATGTGCTTTATTAAACAGGATTGAAAAGTGTGAACTGCTTCTGTATTGTGGTCCATATGATCGCTTATAACACAAAAACATTGATTTAATACTTTGTTATGTTCTTTGTAATAATATACAAATGGGTGAATAGTTGCTTGCCGATTAACCCAGTGGTAGCTTTGTATTTCATCCTGGATTATGAAATTAAAGTTTTCAGCAAAATCTGCAAGAACAATGCATTCATTTGGGCTTAGTGTGTCCTTCTTTTCTCTTTGAAATTGCGCTTGAACCTTTGAGATAAAGTGATGTAACTTCATTGAAATAAGTTTTTCAATAAGCGATTGAAAGAAATCTTCTTTTGCTTGAACAACAGTTATCATTTCAGCTCGATCGGTCATTGTCCACTGTTTGTAAATAATATTGTCGGAGAGGTTGTCACTTTCATCTAAGTTTTTAAGCAGCCTCCACAGGGATTCCTGTCCTGGACATTTGTCGCATTTGTCCAACATACAGTTATAACCATTTATGTCACAGACAAGCATTTCAAGTAGGTCTTTATAGTCTTGTTTTATTCTATCAACCATGAGTTTTACGTTTTGGTGATAAACGCAAACACAGACACAGTGGCTACCCGATGATCCGGCAATGACGCACCACTTTGGTCTAAGTTCAATAAATTTTGATCTTCCAACCTTGCAATTTGGGTATTGTTTTTTAAATTCGACGAAGAGTTCATTTAAATTGCAAAGTATGAGACGCTTCTGCTTCTGAACTTTTTTATCTTCAATTCTGACAGACACACAATCTTTCATACCTGGACAAAGGCGGCTATTTTCATCACGTTCGTAAAATTCAAAGACTAACGCTTCTATTTCGGGTGGAATGGGGACGCCCCTCTTCTTTTCCAGATCTGGAAGAATGCCCTGATCATTAACTAGATCTTTTGTAAGTTTTACAAGACGTTCTGATACGTTGAACTCAGAAGTAATTTTTTTAATTGACCATGATTTTGGTAACAAACTTATAATTTTAATCTTCTCTCCTTTTTCTGCCATAACACATTTATCCTTAAGTTTCTTAATCAGATCATCAAATTCATTAACAGGCTCTGCATTCTCCATGTTGTCTGCAATAACTTCATCAAAGGACTGCTCGAGGTTTCTTTTTAAAGCATTTGTAACTTTACCTATCTTCGATTTTATAGCAGAAACCCTTTTTTCTGAACTTAATTTTTGTATTTTAGAAGCAGGCGAAACTTCTAAAAGATCACAAACGGAGTCCACATGTTTGAGGTATTCAGCAGGAGGCATGTAATCTTTGCACTTATCATTTTCTGTACTTTCGGATGTTAAAAAGGCTTTTTGGTAACAATTAATGCAAAGGGATTTTCCAGGAACAAGCTCAACATTACCAATCACATGTTCAGATATATGCTCGAGACGAATTTCCCTTAGTCCTTTATTAATACTTTTCTTATGCATTTTAAACGGATCACTACAATACCGGCCGAACAAATGATGATACTTATCAATATACTTTTTTTCGTGGTAATTACATAAAGTAGTTACATCTTTTGAAACCCTATAATACAAAAGTTGTTGTTCTTCTTGACTAAACTGAATTATTTGCTTTAAATCACTTTGTAGAGGCCCATAAACACTTTTGTGGCACTCATCGTTCGTTAAAATTCCTATAGAGCAAACACTTTCCATTATAAGACTTTTAAACTAACTCAATATAATTATTTTGAACACTTAAGCAACCTTCTCTAAAAGAATTTTCAGACAAAGAAGAATCTTTTAAATTTATTTTGTACACCAGGCTTTATTTTGAATTGTGCAAGCCTTTTATTTTTCTATCGAAGTAAGCTGTGTAAGTTAGCACAAAATAAATTCTCAGAATATTAACTTATGAACTCATTTAAATAATGTGTGCATGTGATGGTAGGAAACAAAAAATTCGTTATTTTAAAAATTTTATTTATTATTTTGAAAGTGAATTTTCATGAAGTTTGAAGGGCTGTATCTTCCAAATAAAGCAAATATACAACTCGAAATTTTAACTGAATGAATTTACTATTGTTAACCTTATTTTGAACAAATTTCAGATTTTTAAACGTGTGCCCACCTGAGATATTTGACCCCAAAGTTGACAAAATTCTCGAAATTTCAATTTTTAAGAGGCTATATTAAAAAAACTAAGTACAGTAGAAAGTTGAAATTATTTGTGAATAAACTAATTGTTATATTGCACTTATAAAAAAAAATTGAAGTCAATTACTAATTGCTTTCTATAAAAAAAAAATTCGTAAAGATGCAAAATATAACGTTTTTACCAAAAAAGTTCGAATATTTTGTTTTATTTAAAGATACTTTTTAAGAAGCACATTTTAAATACAGTATTACAGTTCAAAATGTGTTTAATTTCATGGTTTTTGATTCATTATTCTGTATATAATACAAGCTGAGAAATGTTAGTTTCCGCAAACGCTTTCAAACGCAAAAATCGCTCTAGGTAGCAAGACACATATGGCCGCCATTTTGAAATTACAACAACAACAAATTTTTTTGTTACGGTTCTGAGATGCCAATACTTTAAGCAAAATTTGATAATTTTTTCAACTTTTTTAAAAATGGTCGAGCGACCAACTTTCGTTTTTTGAGATCACTTCATTTGGATTGACTCTAAATAAACAATTTCAAAGGAAAAGTTATTCAAAATATCAGTTTTTTTACAACGATAATATTTTTGTATTATATATTTCCTCTTCTTTAGCTCTTCTTCATGTTTCATGTGAAGAAATTTTGGTGAACTTTTTTTGCACCACCATTTGTACTGCCCCCCATTTGTACTGCCCCCCCAGATGAAATTCGCTTCCGACGCGCTTGAACCCACTATACTAAAAGCCCTGAAGTACCTTGCCGCTGTAATCCTTGCCGTCTTGCGAAAAACTGGAAAGACTGCACAGTAAAAAATTTGAGGGTAAATTTAATCTTTTTTATAACATTTGTGTGGTATAAACTTTTTTTATTCCAAATAGTTTATAAATTTTATACCACCCAATATTATAAAAATAATAAAACAAATATAATTTAAAAATTTTATGTGGATATCATGAGTAAATCAAAATATATTCTGGTTCGAAAGTAAAAAATTCACCGAAATCGGGAAATTTAAAAGTATAGTGGCTTCGATTGGTCTGACGAGAAAAATGGTCTGGAAAACTTTATAAAATTTGATGGTATAAATTTTAAAACATTTTTGGTTTGGATTTATATGTGCACCAAATAGTATAAAATTTATCCTCATATTTTTTACTGTGTGCAGCTCTTCAGCAACTTAACTCTGTCATTGCATTTGTAATGTCGATAAGGAGGCGTGGCAGATATAGAAAAGTACATTTATTCTTAATCAGCATCACCTCCTAAGTCAATTAAGCCATGTCCGCCCGTTTGTCCGTGATCATGATCCAGATGAATCAGATGAAAATCACGCCTACCTTCCTTACAAAGTGACTCTACCAAAACTGTAAAATCTAAGGACTCCAAATTATGCACATAAGCTTTAAATTTTCATATGCACTTTGAGTATGAAATTTGAAAAAATGGAATTAAAACTATGTCTACCTCCCATACAAAGTGACTTTATGAAAACTGTAAAATCTCCATAAATTCCACAAAATTGAGTACAATGACTTCAAATTTTGCAAATAAGTTTGAATCTTTACTTAGCCCTAGATGCTAGGAAATTGGTAAAAAAACTGAAAAATTCCGACCACCTCCCATACAAAGTGACGTCATCATACTAGTAAAACATTTATAAATTCGAAAAAATTAATGTTTAAACTTAATACTGTGCACATAAGCTTTAATAAATAAAAAGGACTCTGAGTTTTAAATATGAGATATATGGATAAAAACCACTTTCTTGTAAAAGTAACGTCATCAAAATAATACAACATTCAAGACTTCAAATAAACTAATATAAATATCGAAACCAGTCGAATATGATTCCATACTAGTTTTTTTCTATAAAATTGAAAAAAAAATAGCCGAGTGACAACCGTGTTTCCCTTAACAGAGTCAATCGACATACATCATGGCTGTTCTCTCAAAAATAAATAAATCATAACAATAAAAACTTCCGAAAGTGGTTTTTGGGGTCAAGGGTTTCTTGAACTTACCTTCCTGTTATTAATTTTAAGCCATAGCTGCTGTCAAGCAATGAAAGGCAATACTTTTCAACTATAAATTTTAAGACATGTGTTTTGTGCATAAAATTAACATTTTTTAACATTAATTTTTGTTGTAATTATTTCCTCGTTATTGTGTGTTATTTTAGAGTATTTTAAGACGCTGATGTTAAAATAGGAATAAATCAAAACATTGTATTTATAAATATTAAATTTAATAAATGCTTTTTAAGAATGGGGTGTAAAATTATAAACTTAATACCGTGTTTCCATCTGCTCGAAATCTTGAGATTTTGTGAGATTTCGTAAAATGTATATTGAAATCAACAGAGTTCTCTATACAAGTTTAAGATTTTAAAATCTTGTAATTTCTATAAAATCTAATACAAAATCTCATAAAATGCAATACGGTATCCCTAAAACGTTATATCAGTATCCCGTACTATTCAGCTTATGTCAAATTGTTCATATTGACAATGACAACTAATTAATTATTTTAAAAAAAACAATAACAATAATAATAAAAATTAAAAATGCAAAACAAAGGAAATACGAAAATAAAAAGGCTTGGAGCTTCAGTGAGGAGAAATACAGCTATCAGCAATTTTGGGCAAACAAATTTAAGAGCTCCGGAAATGGCAAAAGAAAAGCCACAACGCAATTGCTCCTTCACGATTTGCTCATTCTTAAATTTATCAAATGAAGTCTTGCTTGTCAAATGAAATCTAGCTGTCATTACATGCCAGATAGAAACACTTTGAAATCACTTTTTCACAATCGCACGATTTCTAGCAGATGGAAACATATTATTGGGGTATAGTTAAAAAACTTTTTTTTTTATTTCTAATTTTTTTCCTAATATACACGCACTAGCAAACATTTGAGATGTTTTGAAGGAATGTGATTGAAGCTTTAAAAAATTTTGTCATAGTATAAGGATGCCAAGTTTACAAAGATAAAAAGAAAAAAAAAAACAAATATCAATATCAAAGTAGCTAAAAGTTTTTCTAACATCAAAAGTTGTGGCAGTTAAGGTAGGCATCCTTTTTATAACTTGCGAAAAAAAGTTCAAATTCAAGCAATTGCTATAAATGAGCAGAAAATTTCACAACTAAAAGGTATACTCAATGCTTTTAATACATAAATTTATCTTTTATTGTTATAACAACGTATAAGTATATAACTTTAAAAAAGTTTTCAATACCAAGGGACGCAAACTATATACTTTGTTACTGAGAGAGAGAGAAGAGTAAATACATATACTATATATAGTATGCATAAAACTAAATAAAACTATTGACATTAATATTAAATACTAATTTTTATAGATTTTATTTGAGTTTTTGTGGAACAAGGATAAACAGTGACTCTTAAAAAAAATTTAGTTGCTTAAATACTTTTTTGTTAAATATTCTTAATGAATTAGTTCTTGTTTAGATCTTTTAATCAATTTAGATATCAGCAATGCTGTAAAATTTAACTGAACTTTATTATTTTGCATAAAAAATCAGCAAGATTGATTTTTACGTCAACACAAACATATTTTGTATTTGTTTTAAAATTAATAAAAATTCCTAAGCATTCAGTGTAAAATCACAATTATTTCATACAACTTTAATTGCTGTAACATAATATCATATAAGTGGGTGGCCCTATCGTTTGTTATAGATATTTTGCTTGTACTCTTTGAACACAACCATTTCTTCCTGGAAAATAACAAATATTTTTTTAATACATTTAAATAGACGCGGTGATTTAATTGAAATAATAATCATCTCGCCTTACAATGACAGTCACATTGCCGCTGAGTATGTAAGAAGGAGTATTTTTAGCCGTTTTAATTGGAATGACTATATATACAATTTTCTTATTTTCAAATATACAAGTACATTTAAAGAAAGGTTTTCTTCAATGTTTTTCTCGTTGTACTCTTTTAAGGCAGTTCTCTTGTGTAGAAAAATGAAAAAAATCAAAAAATTTAGATTTTGAACCCTTTTCCAGTCAAACTGGCTGAAACTTAACTGAAAAACTTTAAGCGCGTTTTTCTCGAAACTACTTTTTTCAATACGTATACACTCCCTCAATTTTTTATTTTTTATTTTTTTAAATTTAACCAACGCTCAGGGGATGCCCCCTATAAATGTTTAAGCATTGTGTTGATTCGGAAGATGGGTGATAGTTAGTTGGAGGGTGGATAGATAGAGTAGTGGCGGTGAAGATTTGTTTTAAATTTGCACAGCTCAAAACTGCCGGGAAACACGCTCGCAGGGAGACTATTCCATAATTTAACCGTGCGACTAAAGAACTAACTATCACGGTAATGCGAGGTTCTATTGGGCATCGATGCAATGGTAAAGGGGTGGGCTTGGACAGCTGCCCGAGTGGACCTGGGAAACACACTCCCAAACAGGTGTCAGGCCACGTATCTCCCTTGAACTCTTCCCATGGTAATACCTACACAGAACGCTTAGGCAACCAACACTACGACATACTTTCATCCCCTATCAAGTATTCATCAAGTACTCCATTTTCGGCCTAATATATGAGATGTAAATGATGCGAAGATCAGCTGAAGTGTAATATTTTTTGCACCGTTTTAAAAACCTAGGTACTTGCCCGCTTCTTTCGACACATCGAAAATATGATCATTCCAACGAAGATCAGAATGTCAAGAGCGGCTGATTCCACAAGATCCATACCATTCATATTGAGGGGAGCTAAGGGGCAATCCATTCGCTTGTGAGTTAACAGACAATACTGGGTCTTACTTGCATTGAACTCTACTCAATTAGCAAGACCCCACTCGGAGTTTTTTTTTTTTTTGGAGATCATTAAGGAGTGTGTCATTCATATTTTGCCTTTTTCCCTCAATCTCCATAGAGCTTGGGCGTTTTTTGAATGAATATGATCGACAAATGCTGCTGTCATCCGCAAACGAATGTATTGGGCTATGCGTCAACGACAGAAGTTCGTTGACAAAAACCAGAAACAAGGTTGGCGATGACTGAAAACTGCGGTACTCTTGCATTGTTGGCGTGCTCCTCAGACGAAATACCGTCAACTACGACACGAATCGATCTATCCTTGAGAAAAGCAAGATACATTTTATATTATTCATTAATGATTGTTCTGCAATTCAAAATTTTTTACTTTATGCTGATGACCTAAAACCATTTCGAAGGGTTAGTTGCTTATCTGATGTAATTTCCTTACAAGCTGACTTAGATAACTTGTACCATTGGAGTAGTTTGAATGCTCTACCTTTAAATATTTCTAAATGCTTTCATATTCCTTTTTCTAAAATCAGTTATTTCTTTAGATATCTCTACTCTATTTCTGGCGTACCTCTTAAATATGTTCAATCGATCAAAGATCTTGGTGTCATCTTTGATATTAAGTTCACTTTTAATCAACACATAAACTATATAGACCCTAAAGCCTAAACCCGCCAGAGGACCTTAGGGGAATCTGTCTGTCCAAAGCCAGGAATAGAAGGGTGATGGTTTGTTATTAGATGGGCAGTTCATGGGCCGTGCCCCATAATGAGTTCATTTTTGAGGCACGGCTCTTGAATGTGCATCTGATAACTGTAAAAGAAAAAGGTTTACCTTGAGCCTTGGTTGTTGACGCCAAATCTTGGAGAAAGCATGGCTTGATATTAAGTTATCATAACACCGTCGATGAACGATCAATCCAACATAACTTGAAGAGCGGGGACAGTCGTCCATCAATGATGAGGAGACCTGATCTATCGTTGTTCTGCAGACCTTATCTAAGAATGAAGGTTTTATGTAAGAAACATTTAATCTTTCTATCGTAGTATAAGCCAATTGGTATACAATTGCTCATGCTTCCTAGTTTTCCGAAAGAGGCTTTTTATTAAGTCTTAATTAAGCTAACGAAGTTGCATAAGTAGGATTGTGGCTTACCCGTATTTTACTGGGAAACCAATGGTTATTTTTTAACCTATTCATGTACCATTCTAGTGGCTGAAGGTGTCACAGTCAAATATAAATGTTCTAAGAACTTTGGTCAGTAAGACGGGATGTTAAAGAGCCTTGTCAGGTGGAGCCTTGAGCCCAGGTATTGACTGTCGTTGGGCATGGCCCTCGCTCTGGCTGTGGTTTGGCCAGGAAGGTCGGTGTGAGTTACACTTAAGTTGAACTCGGGTTGGTGATTCCCTTAAATTACTAAGAGAATGACGGTAGATTGAATCTTGCTAATTTCAAACAGTAAATGTTAGGAAGGTAAGCAACTACCGGATCAATATACTGTAACCTTTGGAATTTGAGAACAGGCGACGGGGAAACCTAAACAGTCTGAGTTGTGTCCACTAAGATTGAGGAACCTGATTACATGAGTGACATGCCTAATGTAACCGCCTTAGTTTTTCGTGTGAAAAGAGTGATGACCTTTGATCATGATGATTAGGAGCGGTCAAAAATATAAGGGTTGTATTATTGGTATTGATACTGAGATAACCCAAGGTTATTAAAATAACCTAGTCATGCTAAAATTCTAGAAGCTGAAAGTGCCACGGTCATGAATAGTGTCTTTCTGACATTGTTGAAGAAGTTCTGTTGTATGTTATTAGGGTAACCTTTCTAAGTGGATCTTTTGAATTCCGAAGGGGCGTTGGCTGACGCTTTATATTTGTCCAAAGCTTTAGAGTACAGTTGAATTAAGCCTTCGCGGCAGGGGTCAACGTTAAAAACATAGTGGCTTTCTGTGCCTAAAGCCTACTCTTACTTGCGTTCATCCGTAGAAATAGTTCAAAATTCTCTGACCCTCATACCTTAAAGTCACTGTTTGATTCCTTTGTAAGATCTATACTAGAATATGCATCTTTCATTTGGTGTCCGCATAATGCAGTTCACACGTTGAGATTGGAACAAATTCAAAATAGATTCACAAAATTTGCACATCGGGCATTATATTGTCGTGAAGAATTTCCCTCATATAATGTTAGATGCTTGCTTTTAGGAATTAAGACTTTGGATTCGCGGAGAAAAGTTCAGTCTCTTATTGTTATTTATGACATAATATTGAGTAACATTGACTGTACTCCACTTTTGGCACTCATAAATTTCGATATACCTTTAAGACAGTTGCGACGTTTTAAAGTTTTTTCAATTCAATTTCATAGGTCTAATTATGCTCGAAATGAGCCATTTCAAAGAATCCTGTGTTTATATAATGATCTATCGTCTCGAGTTTTGTTTGATTTTTCAATGTCTAAAGAATGTTTTAAAGAATTGTTAAATAATTTATTTGTATTGTAATTCTGCTGTTTATTTATACTGTTATTTTATTTTTAAATTGTCAATCTTAGTCTGTAAGGATCTTTTTTCCAAAGACTGAATAAAGAAATCTAAACGGTCAAACGCTTTTGAAATATCAAGAGCAACAACCCTACTCTCGTCGAAAAAGTTAACGAATTCATTCCATTCTTTGGTTAAAAACGCCATAAGGTCACCAGTAGATCGAGCTCTACGGTAACCATATTGACAGTCACTGAGCATTTGGTTGTGCTCCAGATAGTTTATAACGTTGAAGTTTCCATAACTTTGAAAAGCTTATAGCATATCGCAATGGGACGGTAGTTTGCAGGGTTCGTGGCATCAGAATTTTTAGTTACCAGCTGGACAGTTGCCACCTTCTAACAAGATGGAAATACTCCTGTTCTGTAAAAGATGTTGAAAAGGTTGCGCAAAGTCTGAGTCAGAAATTTTCCCGTTTTAAAATTGCATTACAGCGATTCCTTGCCTCAATGCGAAGTCTTTTTGCATTACTTTTCTTGTTAGAACGCCAATTCTGAAAGGCTTCCTCTTTGAACCGACTGCAAACCTGCAAATCTTATTAAATCATGAGTGATCTTTTGGTTTAATGCTTCTTATTTTATTGTGATGAAAGACCGCGTACCCAATCAAAAAATTTATTGTACCATGACAGCCGCGGCATTCACATTTCTATCAGCGAAACATAATTTCCAATTGAAGCTGCGATAAAAATTATTTAACGCAGTCCAATTTTCCTTTCCATAAAACCATGCAGTCCTCTTCGGAGCTTTTGACGTAGAGGTGCAGGAGTTACAGTATGGAAAAACAGCGGAGATGGTACAATGGTCCCAGTTACCAAGAGGTGCGTTGACACTCATATCATATTTTTCATAATGCGAAGTCAGAAAAAGGTCAAGGATATTATGGATATGCATATCATTTTGAGGGAAAAAAGTTCCCTTACTAGTTGAATCAATTGGTTCGATCCAGCAAATAACTCAACATATTGCCCAACAAGCGTCAATGGACCCGAGTGACGTAACCAAGCCGGGTTGTGGACATTGAACTCGTCTGCTACAACGATCTCACTGTCAGGAAACATCCCCAAAATATGCGTAATTGAATCAGAGAGAAAGTCCAGTTTGTTAAAAGTGGGTTCCCTCCTTAGTTTCGGACTTCTATAAATAAAGCAGAAATCTGGCAAGTGCGAGCGAAGCCTGAACCTAACCCACATTGAGCTAAACTCTGGATCGGTCACATTTAGACTCCATTCACACTGGTACGCTACATCCGTTCTTACAGAAAGGGCGATGCCCCCATGCAAATAAAACAATGGCAGTAAGCGATACCCACGTATGTGAAAATCCAGTGGAACTGCATCCTCGGCTACCTGGGTCTCGCGCAGTGCCATTATTTGAGGCCTATGTAGAGTACTACGGCCCAAACTCGAATTATGTAAAAATTTTATATTTTAATGTATTTAAAAAATTCAAAACAGTCGGCAAACAGTCGCGGAAAAAATAATTTATTTTTCTTTCCCTAGTCAGGGACATATATAGCGACATTCTTTTTAATTAAAAAACCTTGTTTTTTCAGACAGAAGGGTTGAAATTGTTCTCCCCCTCTACTTCAACAGCGTGCAACTTCGTTAAAAATTATTTTTTTTAAATTTTTTTGTAAATTCATAAAATATGAATAAGTAAGTGATACTAAAATTTATAATAAAAATATTTAGTGGTTATTTTATATTCGACACAAAAATACTGCCTTTTGATGCAAATGATTTGAGCCAGCTCAAACACATTATTCAATGGTATAAAACCAAGATGAGCCTTTATTTTTTTGTTTTTTTTTTTATTTCAATAACTATGTTAAGCGATTTCCCTTAACACTTTATCACTTCATGCACTATAGCAGGCGCGTACCCAGAAAAAAATTTCGAGGGGGTTTTAATTTTTTTTATTTAAGCTTATTACAATTTTTTTATATGAAATTGTCTTTATATCATAATGTCTAGTCTTCTTTTATTTCGGGCTTGTGCATTGAAAATTTTGTCCGGGGTCACTTCCATATCCCAGTGAACATTAACCCGAATCACCCTGAGTAAATTTTTTTTTAAATTTTCAGAATGACCTGGCAACGCAAATATAAAATGGTTTAAACTAAAATAAGCACATTTTAAGTGTTTGTGTTTGCGTTGCCATATGGCAATGACAGGGTGTTTTGGGTTAAGAAGAGCTAACCCATTAAGCCTTTCTTCTCCAGTTTTACTTGTAATGTTTTTTTTTTGAGTCTTTGCTTGAAGCGACTGAAACCGGCAACGTTGCACCAATCTTCAGGAAGCGGCTTATTGATGAATACATCAATGCATCGCAAAAATTAAGAGATTTGATAAACGTTATTGGTCGATTTGTTTGATTTAAGGAGTGCCTACAAATATGGGATCTATATATTATTACGCAAACAAAAAACTGTGGTACCATTTTACCTGTGTTAACTTCAGCATATTAACATAGATCTTACATCGTTGGAAAGGTATTTTCGAGTACATTTGCAGAATATAATTTTTATTCGAATAAGTTGTCTTAAGATAGGTAAAACTGAACAAATGTAAAAACTTTTTTCCCAATATGACAGTGCAAACCAATAGCAACACAGCTCTGTTGAACATCGTTGCTGTAGCATACACGAGAGAGAAGAGAGTGACTCAGACCACTTAACAGAGCTATGTGGCATTGTTGCTGTTGCTGTTTCTAAATTACTCTCTAGAAATAATAACCTGTACAGAATAAAGTAATTTCATTCAATGAACCCCAGTGGTAAATAGACACATGAGGTAACTAATTATTGCTTTTATACCTACAATGTAGTTGCGAGACCTTTAACGCCTGTAGAGTTGATAATTGAGTTTATGAAGTGAAAACTTCTTCAAGCGCGTTTAGTAATTTTGTGTATAGGAAAATCTTTACTTTAACGAAACCCTTACTCATAACACAACATCCATAAATTCAGAGAAATGCCATATTTCAGACAGTCGCATTATTTTATTTATTTATTTATTTATTTATTTATTTATTTATTTATTTTATTTAAGTAATCATAAGTACAATAAGAGCTATGCGTAGCCAAAAAATGTACAAAATATAATAAATTTGGTAAGTTAGTGCTATTTAAATAAAGTTGCCATGATTACTTTCAACGGCTGTTAAACGACAACACTGTTTGGTTGTCAGTTTGTTCGTCCTGTATCCCTTTTAGACCTGACGCTAAGCCACTGAGAATTTTTTTTATGATTTTTGGAGTAAATGGACTTAATATGATCTGAAAATATATTCAAAGCCAAAATTTTGATATTTTCATATCCTTCAAGGATTTTCAAGAACCAAAAGTTTGTACTGAAATAACTTTTTTGCACCAAATGACCTCAAGTCAATTAAGATTTTAAAATATCAGAAAATCAACACAATAAATAATAAGGTCATACAGAAAACTTTAATTTTAAAATACGTATATTATTTAATTTGTTAAAAGGTGTCCACTTCACTAAAATTGCTCTATTAGTATTTTAGTAAATGAAAAAACAGCTAACGTCCGCTGCTTATTTTTAAAAAAAATAAGTGTGACGAGAAAATTCCGTGAAAATTTAAGAAACGGCAAAATGAACATCGAAATAATATGAGAAGCAAACATAAACAATAATCAGTGCAATCGATACATGAAAATGTGTTTTACATTCTGATTCTGATAGCAGCGAGTACAGAGTTGTGAACATGTATTAGCATAGAAGTATTTATCAATGTAATGTTTTTTAACTTTGATAACCGTTTTTCAATAAAAATTATAAAAAATTAAAAGACAAATCGATTTTGATATAATCGAACTTCGACCATAATTGATTCTAGGACAAAATATTGGTCTAAGTCTATAAGTGAATACACTGAAAAAATCATGATGTTTTAAAATTCAACTTACTGCCTTTAATATCAATGCATGTTTTTTCATATGAAATTTTAAAAACTTTTTCAAGCAATTTGTTCACCACAATTTTTAATAAATTTTTTTTATTTTCAAAATGAGGTGTTCACAGCAAATATAGAATGGTTTAAACTAAAATCTGCGCATTTTAAGTGTTTATATTTGCGTTGCCATAGGCAACCACAGGGTGATTCGGGCAAAACAAATTTCGTCAAAGAAGCAACAAATTGTTTTCAATATGTCGCCTATTTCACATTGAAGTGTAATATCAGTTGCCTGACCATCTCCGATTTGGTTCAAATTTTGTGCTAGGATTGGTTTGTTGTTTAGAAAACTAAGTCCGGAGTTTGAGATTTTTAGATTTTTTTTTCGTGGACCAACAGCCATGCAAAAACATCATGTATAGCTCAGTCAATTTAAATGCGGTTTTCGTAAATAGGGTATCACTGGAAAGGTTCTTTGGTATTTTTTTAAGGGAAAATATGAAACTTTTTGAAAAAATTGCAGTTACAAGACCGATTAATAATTTCAAAGTTTACTACCATGCCAGCAACAGGCGCTATAATATTTTTTTTTTCATTTTTTTACGTTCCATTATCTTTCCAACGATATAAAATGAAAGTGTGTTCTTCAAGGGTTCAGATTTTATGGCGTTATGATTTAATGAGTTAATAATTTATTTTTAATACAAATTCAACGAGCGTTGATATTTATTGTAATAAGACTATTAGGCATGGAGACTTAAAAATTTTTTTCGTAAATAATATAGAAAAAAAGTTGGTACTCCAGCTCATAATGCTATTCATTACGTACTCAGATATTGTGTAAAGTAAACTTGATTTGAGGTCCAAACTTAAGTTGCAACAATTAGTAACGCTGTCAGATATGTTTATGGCCTCAGAAAGTTTGACCGCGTTAGTCATTTGAGCAATCAAATACTTGGTTGCGAAATTTTCAACTCTCTGGATGCCAGGAACTGCATATTTTTTATAATTTGATTTACACGAAAACATCTAAATACTTATTTAATAAGTTACAATTTTGCAGATCGAATAGAAACATGAACCTTATAGTCCCGATTTATAATTTTTTAAAATCGAACGGACTTTGTAAACGCTGTTAGAATTTGGAACTCGTTACCTCTAAGAATTAAAATTATTCAAAGCAAACGCAACTTGAAACATAAAATTTTCAAATACTTTTCTTAATACTACTACTTGTCTCTCTAAACTTTCTATTTCTTCATCTAAGAGAATAAGAATAATGCAGTTTTTTCTTTTTAGCCAAATGATTTTTTTGTTCATTCATGATTTTTTGTTATTTATAACTAGTTGTTATAGAATTTATTATTATTTATTATTTTTTATTTTTTGTTGAATCACTAAATGTTAGTTTTAATTCATATTTATTTTGTTGTTGTTTATAAGTACACTTAAAAATATTTTTGTGTAAATATTACTAATAACTGCGTCCATTCTACGAATTTTATTCGTAGTTTTCAGCCACGAATAGGATTCGTAGAATCGACGTATATTAGTACATATTACGAATATTTTATTCGTAAAAACCAGCCAAAAAAAATTCTGTCTGAGCTGGGGTTTTAACCTCGGCTCTTTAGTTTACGCACTCTACCAGTAGGCTACAGTCACTTGACAATCATGGAATTCCTTATGTTCTACAAACAAGGCTGAACGTTTTCGGTTTTCAATTTTTTAAACTCTACTCATAATTCGTACATTCTACTAATAATTCGTACGGTCAGACTACGAATGAATTGTTTCTACTAATATAATTTTCCATTCGTAAATAGTACAAAAGCATTAGTAAATACTACGAATGTAATGAAAGAATTTACGAAGTTATTCGTACGACAAATTTACGAATATTATTATTTATATGTACACAACCATTCGTACAATGCACTAATATGAATTGATTTGTTTTTGTTTACGAATATCATTAGTATATAAAAAAAATATATTCGTAGATGCTACATCAGGCATTAGAAAGATTTTACGAATGAATTCGTAAGGATATCACAATAAAAATACTTTGTATATTGCACGCATATTTGTAGAATGTACGAATATTTTGTTTACTAATATCATTCGTAGAAATTTTACTAATTAATTTTTTGAGTGAAGTTATTATTCTGAACTACTTAATGCATTCAAAAGACTCTGTATTATATGTAAACATTATTGTTATTATTTCTAAATAAATAAATAAAAACAATTTTCCAAAGTACCTTTTTTTATGCGACTTAGCGAGAAAAAGATGCATTTAAAAACAAATAAAAAATTTATTTTAGAATAAACTCTTAATTTAAACAACTTTAAATTTAAATAAACAAAAATTTTAAAATAGAAATTTACCGCTTTTGCTTTCCTACAAAACAAAATTTAAAACTAGCGTGTTCAATTTTAAACTATAAACATTTTTTTGTGTGTAATTTTTTCTTATTTCTTTGCAAAAACAAATCTAAGATCTACCTAAGATTGAATAAAAAAATTATGTGTAGTAGAATCATTGACCAGACAGTTGAGATCCAGCTGAGAAAAAATCCGATTTGGCATTTTATTGTTTGAAAATATTTTTGAATTTTAAACAATAAATGAAATGAAAACTAATTTATTATATTAATACTTGGGGGTATCCGCTCATGCCCCACTGATGCACTTAATTTCCTGACACATTTACTCCCCATAGATTTACACATTAAGCTTACTGCAACAAACAGTGCAGTCAGACTCAGAGAGTCGTACAACTGGTGAAATAGACCATATGGACATAGCAACATTCTTAATCCGCTACCTCGGGAACTGATTCCTGGAAAAACGGACTACGACACTCCCAAACTCGACTTCACGAAATCCTTTACAACCAAATTTTCCACCAGGGTGGAATGGCGCAATGGGGGAATTGATCTAGCCTTCGATGTGTCCTTTTACACGGTCGCACAGCTTGTCGCACCTTAAGGAGAGCTAACACCAACCACCTCAACGCAGCTATTCTGACGGATAGCCAAGCTGCCGTTAAATCTTTAGCTGCGATCAGTACCAACTCCAAACTGGTAAGGCAGTGTAAGGATGAACTGCCCCGGCTAAGTCACCAACTTAGCATTACCATAATCTGGGTTCCCGGCCATAGGAACATTTATGGTAATGAAAAGTCGGATGAATTGGCTGGGCGGGGTTCTTCCCTTGACGTTTCCGGAGCGGAACCAGTCGAAGTTCCACTGAACACAGTCAAGGGAGGAATTCGTTCTTACTACTTAACCTTAGTCGGTCGTAGATGGAGAGAACTACCAACCTGCAACACATCAAGAAAAATATGGCCCCTTTACAACATAGGTAGAACCCAACAGATGCTCTCAAAACCCCGGAACGATAGCCAGATTAACGGCTATTATTACGGGCCACTAGTGCATCGGAGTTCATGCCGAGAGAATTGGACTACCTTTCAACACCCACTGTCGTAGCTGCGAGATGACCCAAATGAAAAAGAAACACTAACACACTTTCTGTGCACCTGCCCGGCCCTGGCCAGGTCCAGACTAACAACGCTTGACAGGCCCTTCCTCAGCAACCTAGAGGAACTCTCAACAACAAAAATCAACAATCTCCTAACGTTCATCAATCGCACCGGATGGTTATAACCTAGCAGTGCGCTACCCAGTCAACCAACAGAAACACGAGGTTATGGTATCAAAACGGCTCACTAGAGCTACTTGGATCCTACTTGCATGTAGAATCACCATCTAAACCATATTAATACTTAAAATAGTTCAATATTTTAAGCCGGAATAAAACGAAAATTTTATCGAATGGAGTTAAAATTTGATATTCGAGGAGTCCCAGGGGTTGTTGATCGCGAACATGACGTCGAAAACTCGAAAAAATTAAAAAATAGCATCTAATTTAAGAACGATATTTTAAAATTATGTTTTAAATTATTTGTGTTCAATATTAAAGATTTTGTTTTAAATATTTTTTAATTAAATATTTTTAAACTGTAAATATTTACTAAATATAAAGGTACTTTTGAAAATATTGTTTTGAAAACAAAAACTTTTGTTCAAAATTTAACTTAACTTGTGTTTAACTTTAATGAAATTGTTTAAGGCTCTATTTCAAAAACAAATTCGTTTAATAAGAACACAGTTTCATTAAATTTTACCACATATTTGACAATTCTGATATTACCTTTAATTTTTTAAGTAAATATTTTAAGTAAACAATTTTTCATTATATAAGAATTGTTAATTTTAAACACAATACAATTTTAGACAACCTCTTAAACTGTTTCAATTTTTATTGAATGATTATAAAGACGACAGGAGATTATTTTATTTCCCTCAGTGTACGCAAAAAAGTTTTAAGTGTCTATACGTATATATTATAGTCTTTTCACAATAAATATTTTAAATTGAGTATTTTTATTTTTGATTTTCCAATGTGCAATGTCATCTTTGTATCTTTATAGTGACCATTAACGCAACGGCTGGCATGTTGCGCTGCGAGTTGATCTCGGTGCTCGTTATAATTCGTTCATTTCGGGGAAAGGGGTTTAACCCCCAAAATTCCCCCTGCGTAGTAGCCTGCCCTATAGAGAGACAATATAGAGAAGAAATATTAGAGAAATTGCTTATCAGTCACCACAGTCACCGTTCACAAAAATACCAAAGAGTATCGCCAACTTTGAAATGATAATTTGAAAGTTTTCAAAAGAAATTTAACTGGAACGACGAATATGAAGTGAAAATATAATTGCATTAAAAATTGTTCTAACTTGCAAATGCGATTGAATTGTGACAATATTTATGTTTTTTTTTTATCGCTTCCTCCGCTTTCTTGTGCCGCAGGACTTGAAAAGTTGTGAGTGCAGAACAAGCGCCAGCATTAAAAGTTAATTGTTTTATAATTAAAGAATATTGTTGCGTTATCTTCTGTGGCATAAAAAGCTAAAATTAATTTTGCGAACTGTGGAAAGAATTTGATGTCTATCAAGTAAATTTTATATCATCAAAGTATATTTAGTAATTGGAAAATTTTTTCATTGAATACTTATAAGAACTCAGTGTTTTTTCTAGAAAAATTTTTTAAATTTTCATCTAATAGATTTCCCAGGGGTATTAGTTGTCACAATCACCCCTTTCTTTTAAAAACTTTTAATGCCCGATCCGAAAATCGCCCAGGCACATAGCTTTGCAAATCGACCCAGCCTAGATATGTGCTACGGTAAAAATTCATTAACGATAATAAAAACCGATTAACAGGTCCTTATGATAGAAATAAAAATCCTGATAAAAATTTTTAAGACGTCATGTATTGCATCGGTACACGCTTAACCCATTTGAGGCCAAACAAAAACTACAAGGAAAAAATTGGAAATTTCCTTGTTTCTTTATAATTAGCAATACAAGAAAACAGAGAGAAAAAAAAAATAAAAAAAATTTTCTGAACATTAAAGGGGTGAACCCAAATTAGCACGATGGCCACTTATGAGTGAAATTTTGTAAAACAAGACTTATAAATGTTGAGTGCTTTCTTGCCTTTTTT
The DNA here is from genome assembly GCA_963920525.1 of Dichetophora obliterata. NCBI lineage: Eukaryota > Metazoa > Arthropoda > Insecta > Diptera > Sciomyzidae > Dichetophora > Dichetophora obliterata. Next base: position 171,476,164 of record OY986435.1, on the reverse strand, counting down.
GCAACTTCAACGGCTTTTGTTGTGTCAGTTGACACAACGCATACGTTTTAGGAGCTTTTTAGGAACGTGATCAGCGTCGACTACTTGTAGTGAGAAGGGTGAGAAGAGTGTCTTTTAGATGAGTTTTTCATGTAAAACCTAGCTATAGTTCGAAGAAATAGTAACTGATCCATGACTTTTTCCTTAGAACATACATACATGCAAGCACGACGCATTTGATATGGCCATACGCACCATGTACTTGAATAAACCCCACCACAACAAAAAGCTTCTACACAGAGAAGCATTGAAAGCAAAAACAACACACTTTCCACACCGGACTTTGAAACGCATAACTGTCAAACTCCTTAAAAAAAGGTAAGTAAATTTTGTTTAGACAAGGATTAGGAAAGGATTTTAACAACAATTAGATTAAGCAATTAGGCAAGCATTAGGCCAAAGATTTGGCCAAGGATTGTAAAAAGGATTAGGAAAAGGACTAATATAAGGATTAGAATAAAAACTAGCTAGAACAAGAATGTAGTCGAGTACTTGTTTAAGAATTGTAACAGAGACTAGGAGAGGATTAAGAGAATGATTAGAAAAAGACTAGGACAAGGATTAGGACAAGGATTAACATAACTAGACTTCCAAAATTTCTTCAAGGATTTTGTATAATAACTGGCAAAGTAACTGCGACAAGGATATATATACGTTGTCACGTCAAATCGTTAACGGTGTGTTAAAAGGCACAACAAACTATAATTTTAAAAGGTTCTGTTTAAGAACAGAACAAAACAATTTTTTAAAAATATCGCACTCTAACTACAAAAGAGCACAACTCAAAATTTTTACAATTTTTTTCTTCAAAGGACTACAAACAAAACATAAAGACAAAACTGTTTTTTTTTTAATTAACGAGTAAGAATATGTGTACAAAATTTAGACAGCCGATGTAGATGATTACTACAAAATTCTACATTAAGAGCTGTGCCTTTTTTGTTGTTAGTATACAGTATATTGATCTGATATGTTGAACAAAATATTTTGGTTTCAAATTTTTTTACTCTAAGAACGATTTTCATTTTGAAAACAGAGTAAAAATTTTTGTTCTTTACAAGAACAAAATTATTTTGAGCAACATATATTTTTTTTTTGTTTTCGGAACGAAATTTATTTTTTTGAACATAGTTTTTGTGCTAAAATTTAAACCTTTTATTTTGTTCTGTTTTAATTTAAGCACCTGGTTGTGCTTTAAAAAAAAAATTAGAGCATTTTATTATATTTTTAAATCCATCCATAAATTCAGTAATTATGTGCAAAAATACAATTAAAAAACTATGTTTTGTTTTGTTATTTCTTCACGATCTGTCACACTGTTCGCTTCGGACTTTGAAGTTCACCACAATTTCCATACATTCTTTGAAGAATTGTTTTTCTTCTTTTTTTTTACTTCATGAATGTTTATCTGCAGGAATTCCAGACAAAAAAATTTCATTAAACGTTCGCATAATTTACTTGAACTTAAGACTTTAGTAATTTTTATTCTCTTATTAATGCTCTCTCACATTTTATTCACAACTTTCTTCATTCTCTTATGCAATTTAGAATATACCGTTTTATTTTTCTTTCATGTAAGAAAGTTTGCCTTTGTTAAACATAATATTTTCTTTCATATTGTTCGCAAAACGTTTTACTTCCGTTTTAAGACCACAACTGATGAAAGCTAGAAGGCGTCAAAAGTTATTGTCACAACGGATATGAGAAACGCGCTAAGAATATTTCTATCTCAAATACTGACGGATGTCCACGATTGTAGCCTTCAGGCACAATAGCACCACAATCAGTTCCATCAAAATGAAAACGGTTTGGTGAGAATTCTACGGTTTGTACACTAGTTGCAAACTGCAACGTGTGTTTGGTATCAACAACAGTTTCAACGCGTTCCTTCAAAGCTTTCTTCGTTACCCTGTGCTGCTCCTCACAAATTCATAAATAGATAATGATGTCGTTGTTAAAGTCTCATTTACGATGTTTCAGCAATACGTTCTACGCTCCACCATCATAGTCGCCAGGCTTTGTTTGTGTGCTACTGTAGAGCGATAACTCGATTTTGTTGTTGTTGTTGCTAATGTCGGGATTGTTGATTACTATAAAATACACAAGTCAGACAGGTCCTGCTTGACAGTGTTAACTATTAAGTTTGTATGTATTAACAATGTGTAAAGGTGAAGCGTGAACAAAATTGTTGTCTACGTGGCATAAAATCTAATCATAACACAAGCAAAGTGTAACACAGTACAGCTGGAAGGTGTAAAGTTATTTTTATGATTCCTCAAAAGAGTTAAAATAAAAAATTATTTTATTTATTGAAGCGAAGCTTTTTACGCCTCGTTTTGTGATTTGCTTGAGTGAAATCTCAAAAACGACACTTTTTTGCATACACCTTTTTCTTACAATTGTCGTTGTTTTTTTACTTGCGTCTATTACAATAATCTTTAGTAATAAAACTCATTTTCTGTTTGTTTGTTTGTTTGTTCTTTTTTTTTTGTTTGGCCTTTATACAAATCTAAACGGCTCAACGGATTTTGCTCAAACTAGGTATACATATTAAGTGCATCCCAACTTAAAATGTTACATACTTAGTTTTTTGCCACGCCCCCTCCGAAATTTTTCAACTAACGGTAATTTTGTTATTATAATACTTTTTAGTATTGAAGTTTTTTGTGTATTTAATTTTAAGAAATTTCTTTTATTTTGACATCAAAAACACTCACACATATTCTAAATTGTAAAAATTTTCAGTACAACGACTTTTCCATAAAACATCGTTACCTAAGAATGAGAAAAAAACGACATGAAAATCAAAGTTTGGTCTTTCGATGCAAATATCTCCGCTGTCCATTAATATATTTCATTCAAATTTTTTTGTTCACAAGTTCAGTAAAATCACTTCACAGAAATAGGTTGAACTGTACCGTTAAGTCAGTGTATATATTTTTTATGATTATGTCAAAAAAGGTCCAAAATATTGACTTTTTACTCAAAAAAAGACTCAAAAATTGCTGTTGTTGTAAAAATGAAATCAATTAAAAATGAAACATCTAGCATCATATGACAAAGCATTTATTTGCAAAAATTCTTCCAGCTAAGCACAAAAATTATTTTACTGTTTTTGTCATCAAAACAACAAGGATATCTCCTTTGATTCTTTTCACGAAATTTATTTTTTCCAAAATGTTGTTTTTATATTTTTTACGAGTCAAGTTTTATGAGTCGAGTCTCAAAAATAATTTATTTGAAAAAACTAACCCAATACCTCTTTCCAATCAAAAGTTATTGGCTTAAAATCTATTTTTTCATACCAGACTTTTAATAAAACTGAGTTTTGTTTTAAAATTCTCTATATAATTTGAGCGTCCTCATTTATCTCTAAGAATGAAGTTTTGTGTCTAGAGTAATTATAAGCATTTTGGTTTATATAAAATCATCCTTATAGTAATCTACTTTCTTTTGCCTCCCCACCCCCCGCCTCCTTCCTGTTAAATTTGTTTTGTTGTGATTTGTCATTTTTCTCACTATTGTTTCACCGTTGTCACTCAGTTCTTTATCAATGGTACTTTAAATGTTCTATATATATCACTATTCATCGAAAAGATGACTGTGAATAAGAATGCTGTAAAAGTTAATTTGAACAATATTGTTGAAAGTCAAATTTGCACGCCAATTAAATGTACCGACATATAAAAGACAGCGAAATTTTGACATTTTAACTCTCCAATCATGGTTGTAAGCTTGGCTGCATTGAACAAATTTTTCGGTTCAATTGCGTACTAACCGAAAGTATGCTGAAAAGTATGCTGGAAAATATTATAAATTAGAAATAAGTACTGCATTACCGACACGATTCCAATATTTTAGAAAAGTCAGTAACTGTTACTCAATTTAGTTCTTTTCGCACACAGCGTAAACTTGCAGCAAATAACATAATGGCACTTCTTGCACTGTTCTTGTTGAATTTATGTCGATCAACTGTTAACGTCGATAATATTGTTACAGGTTGCTGTATATACTATAATAAAAATTAAAAAACGACTGCTTTTTTAACTTACAACTTTTGCTAATTTACATTAAAAAACGACTGTACAATTTTTTGTATAAAATAGGAATGCAGAAGATTTAAGAAATTGCTTCAACTATCAAACTCAATTTACATTAATTTTTAATTTAGAGACAATCCAATTGTTATTTTCCAACTGGAAAAACTACTAAAAAATTTTAGGAAGATTTTTATAAATTTGATTTTCATTAGCGAAGTGCAAGTAACATGCTTACCAGTAACCAGTAAGTTCAGTTTAGAACTAAAAAACAGTTTTTGATTGTAAAAAACATTGATAAAGTTATTTCTTCGTTAAAAAAGCTTGGTAAATTTTTTAAGTTATATTTTATAGTGGTCTCAAACTTAAATTCAACACGTTTTTACAAAATTCCAAAATTTACAAAAACATTTAATCGAAAAGTGTATATTAAAATGTTTATATAAATGACTCTCGAGTAACACCGGGTATATCAGCTAGTAGGATATAAAATTAAAAATTTTCCTTTGCAAGCAACCGCTACGCCAAAACCATTTGTGAAATAGTGTGATTCATTCAATAATAAGTATTAACTGAAGCTATGTTGCATCAGATGACAAGAATTTATTAAAAGGATTGTGCATTAGCATTAGAAGTGAAAATAACGTCAGAAAGGCAATGGTTTTGAAATAAAAAAAAAAATAATTTCATAAAAATTCTAGGCTTTAAACAATGCCGTTTTGATAAATATAACGAATGATATTACGAATGATTATATTACGAATGATAAACGACCCAAATATTTGCACAACACGATTAGGGACAACTATTGATGCAATCAATATTTGCTAGAAATATCGATGAAATAGATCTATATAATATACGTTTGATATTTTAGATATTAAAAACCAATAATTTCATTAATAAATTTCCATAATAATAGTTGAAAACATATACAAAAATAATTCAAAATTAAAGAAAAATGTTAATTAATTTATGATCCATTAAATTAGTACATGAATTTATTTGCAAACTCAAGTAAGTTTTTAAGAAGGCATTTACAACAACAACTCTGTATAGAGTCAATCATTTAGCTGACTAGACAATCTGTTTCGGAAATCGCTACATTTTCCTCTTCTGTAGTCTTTGAGTGATTAAGCTGTGATCAAACTCACTGTTAAAGTCGTATATGATTTCACACATTTGGAATTCATTCATTTGAATTATTTAGAACAAATTGAACATTCAAATTGGCTATTTAATCATATGACATTTTAAAGCAGTAGGCTATTTATTGATCACCGCCATCAACTCTACCAAGGTTACCATCTGTTCTAGTTGTTTCTTATTTATTTCAATATTCATTGGTGTTCGACAGCTAATAATTGATCGATTTCGGTCAAAGTCATGAGTAATTTATCATTTGCTTGTGAAAATAGGCCCCTTTCAGTTAAAACACAAGCTTTCTAGCGCAGCAAAAAAAAAAACTCGTTTCATTTCTATGGTACATTTCGACAAACTGTCGAACACCAATGAATATTGAAATTCAAATACTCGATTCAAGTAGCTTAAAGTTGCTTGAAAGCAGAGTGCGTAAAGCAATCAAAATGCGCTCTTGCTCTTCTGAGTTATCTTTGCTATGAGTTTATCATTTTATAATATTCAGAGCGTATGCGGATAAAATATTGACTCTTCTAATAATTCCTCAACTGCTTTCCTCGTTCGTGAGTTTGTATGGTGAGAAATTTTAAAGGAGCGCCGTCGTGTTGATGAGGGATGTTGAGTTTTCATCGCTCGTGAATTTTGAAATGATAAACTCATTGAATCGCTCGCTTTCATTTGATGCTAAACTTTAGTTAAGCACTTCGCTCATAATTAATTGAAAGTATTTAGATCAATAATCTTAAGTATTTTTCTTAATAATATATTTCATTACAAAAACTTAAAAAATCATTTTATTTTATGAAATTATAAGAAACTAAAATAAATAAACAAAAAGCAACATTTAAAAGCTTATTAAGTACTTTAATATTTCATTAAAAAATGCAAAAAATATAGTTCATCATAAAGCACGTATTTACTTTTAATTAACAACATCCCTCGAAATAAATGAGCGAACGCAAAAATTCTAATGAAATGAGTTTATCTTTGCAAAAACTCGCGAGCGAGACACAATAAATGAAAAACAAAGAGATGGCGTTGTTCAACTCAGTTTTTTGAGGAGCACAATCTACGAGCGAATAATATGAAAAAGTTTTGATCACTCTGAATATTTAACATAAGAGCGCTCAAGTTTTTTTTCTTCACGAATGAGGAAAACAAAGTGAATTGTTCGTCAATTGAATAATATTGATGAGGAGAAGTGCAATTTTTCTTTTCAATTGAGAGTTTTTGCGAACCCTGCTTGAAAGCGTTATTTTACAAATTTTTAAAGCAAGAGAGAGAAGAATAACATGCAAAATGCATGTTATCTAAAAGACGAATGCACTGACTTGGCAACACTGTCTATAATGAGCTGCACATCACGCTCATGGTGTAAGAAAACCAGGTGTTAGTTTTTGACAACACTATGAATTTTTTCGCTTCTGTCAAAAAATTGTGAGCGAAAGTGCGGAACTGTTGATAGTTGTCAAATTGTGTTATTTGTTTGAGTTGCTAGATGATGTGCTTTAGTTTTTAGTGTGAGAATTAAGTGTAAATAAATATTTAATGCAAATAATTGTGCCGTGTTGTGTTGACAAAAAGTTATTGCAGTTGTCTTCGCCGATTTGCCAAGTTTGTCATTGAATGTTTTGACCATTTTATCAGAAACGTGCGCTGGAAGATGCCGCCGACATGAAGCTTTGGCCAGTATGCAAATTGTCTTGCATTCACATCGTTGTTTTTTTTTTTTTTTTTGCTAACGAACAGCGTGCCATATATTTTTTATTGTTTTCTATATCACTTTATTATACTCACTTTAATCTCAGTAAAAATCTTATAAACTTGCAGAAAGACACGAATTTAACAAAATTTGTTTTCATTGCAATTCATCAACAGCTCTTTTTGACAAGAGCGAGGAAACATAATTTTAGTGTCAAACTCACAAACACCTCTATTTCTTACACCATGATTACGCTCATTTTACCTTCTACCTTCTGTTTGGCTGCTCTTTCATTCTCTCATTACAGACACAGAATTGCATTTCATAACCCAGCAAGAATTGGATCGATCACTCTTCGAAGAACATGTCAATTTCATAGCAAGACGGTTCGTTTTTTCAAACAAAATTCCACTACAACATGCAAGACATGTGGTTAAAATGTCTTCAACGACGTCGTCAAGCCATGTTTTGCAAAGCGGATGCATATAAACAAAAAAATGCACTCTCAACGCTAGATATCTACATTTTTACACTAGGAGAGAGGAAAAAAGAGAGTGGTGGCACGGGGCTATAGTTTTTTTTTTCATTTTTTTTTTCATTTATATTTAAATAAAATAAAAATAATAATAACGAAAAAAAGTTAAATAAAATAATAATAAATGGTGATTTTTATAGAGTGATACAACTTTGAGTTGGCATCACTGCTTTATTTGACCACCTGATTTAACAGCTGATAGTTGCTCTTAGTTTAATTTGCTTTGACATTTCATTATGAATCGACATACACCAGAGCAACGCGTACAAATTGTGAAATTTTTAATCAAAATAATGGTTCTTTTCGTCAAACTTATCGTGCACTTCGTCCATTTTATGGCGTACATAGCAACTGGGGTTGTGTCCTTCCACTTTATGGAAGATTTTACGAAAATATCTTGGCTTAAAACCTTTCAAGATTCAACTTGTGCAGGAATTAAAGCCAAACGAGCATCGTATGCGCCGCCAATTCGGCGAATGGGCTGAAGCACAATTTTGATATTGATTTTGAATTTCCATGGAAAATTTTATTTTCCGATGAAGCCCATTTTTGGTTGAATAGGTACGTAAATAACAGAATTGTCGTATTTGGAGTGAGGAGAATCCACAAGATTTTGTCGAAACACCATTACATCCACAGAAAATTACTGTTTGGTGCGCTTTATGGGCTGGTGGAGTCATTGGCCCATATGTCTTCAAAAACGATGATGGTCAGAATGTTACTCTCAATGGTGAACGGTATAGGAACATGATTCGAAGTTTTTTCGTACCTCAATTAGCTGGCATTAATCTTGCTGATATGTGGTTCCAACAGGACGGAGCCACATGCCACACATTGGGCGCTACAATTGATTTACTCAAGGAAACTTTTGACGAAAAAATAATTTCACGAAATGGCCCAATTAATTGGCCCCCAAGATCGTGTGATTTAACCCCATTGGATTATTTTCTTTGAGGTTATGTAAAGTCACTTGTCTACGTCGATAAACCACAAACAATTGAACACCTGGAAATCAACATTCGAAGAGTTATTCGCGAGATACGGCCACAAATGCTGCGAAAAGTTTGTGAAAATTAGAATTCCAGATATCGTCTTGTACGCGCCAGCCGTGGTGGCCACATGGCCGAAATCATATTTAAGGATTAATGTCATAAAATTTTCAATCCAATAAAGCCCGTTTCATTGATACTAAAAATATATTACTATGTTTTATTATAATTTAAACTTGTATCACTCTATAAAAAACACTTTTTATAAATATTAATTTCAGAAAAGTTATAATAATAACAAAAACTATTTGACTAGTTATTTTTCTGCAGAAACTGCATTTTTTATTCTAAAATCCTGCTCATGCAGCTTCTTTTTTGCAAGTCTAAGGACTTTTCTCGCCTCAGCTACAAACTCTTGATGAGTCAAACTGTCGACAGAAGTTGTTTCTGAAAAACAATTTTACCAAAAAGCGCATAGACGAAAGGTGTATACCATTTTAAAGAGAATTTTCCCTTTGTTCCATCATAATTATAGTTTAAGATAATTTTCTTAGTTAAAATACATTCGATAATTCCTAATTTTCCACCACACTGTTTCTTTAATGGTCTTCTTTAATAATCTGTTAACATATCTATCACAAAATTTTACAATTTTGCTTAAAAATTTTGGCAATAATGCTTACAATATCTGTCTTTTTATTCCCGCGTACCTCAAATAAGCACCTGCTTCGAATTCTCAATTGAAATTATAACTATCCATCGTCTCGATGATTCCAAATTGCAAATATAATTTGAATAATAGACATATGATGAAAATATGCATACGAGTCTTGCAGAGCGTCCGAATTGACCTCTTGACATTACAAAAATAATTTCTTGATGAACAGACATCTTAACTACTTGCTGAAAATATGCATACGAGTCCTGCAGATCGTTCGCATTGAAATCTGAGCATTAAAAACAATCTTTTTATGAGAGATCACTCAAGGTTTTTTGCTGACAGTATAAGGACTTTTCTTGCAGAGTGTCAGCGTTCACTCTGAGTATGCGTACTTAGTCTTCGAGACAGCTTCAAAGACTTTGGCCCATAACCATAGTCAAAATAAAAGTCGACTCTAAATTTAGTAAAAGCATTTTTGACAGTTTTCTAATATCATATGTTGTCAAAAAGCTTGCACTAAATTTAGAGTCGACTTTTATTTTGACTATGACTATGGGCCAATATCTTTGAGGATTTATATTCCGACTGGAAAACTATGCTTCATAGCATCGCCGTACACATGGGTTTCAGTGTAGAATACATAGGAAATATTGTACGGTTTCTTTTTCTTGTATTTTTTGGTTGCGGCGCTGCACGGATTGTATATTTCCAATTCTTGCACAGTGCAACGGTCATATCCTAGACATAGAGAATACCCCTGACGTATTTTCATAAAACATCGAATGAATTTTAACCAGCTAATGACATGATTATATTAAAAAATAAGTAAACAAAATGACAGAAAAAAGCCTGTGCTGCGCTACTGGCAGTATAAACACCAATAATAGTTGCCAAAGTTAAATATGTACTATAAACGTACAGAAAAAGTACTCGATTTTAAGAAAACATCGATGTTTGTCGACGATATATCGGATAATATCGATGCACTGTCTCGATGCATTACAACGAAAAAAATACAACACTGTATTTTCCAAGTGGACACCTCTACTATCAACCGACTTTGATAAAATATACAAACTTACAGCTAATGTCCGTTTTTTTACTTTGATTCCTCTTTTTGCAGTTTTTTCTTAAAAGTTCATGTTATTACAACAGTTATTAGGAAATAATTCAACATTGCATTCTTTTGAATATGTAAATTGCATAATTACAAAAAACTTGCTTTAATTTGCAAAAACATAGAAGAACCGAAATTTTATTTTGCAGCAATTTTTGCTTATGTTACAATTAAGCTTCTGTAGCATAGTGTAGACTGTAGCCAACACCTTTGCAACGGTATCTCGAAAACGAAAATCGCATAAAAAAAATTAAGTTATTTGAATTTTAGTGAAATTAATATAAAAAAATCATGAAAATCCGCATTACATTCTGTCCCACGGAAAAAATTTAATATTTTTTAACGCAGATTGGATGAACTTTTTTATTACTACTATTTCTGACGGTTTTTTATTTTTAGTTACCATAATAGCCAATATTTTTACAAAAAACTCGATTTTTAGAGGTTCGGTCAAACCATTCCAGCTCACGGATGGCTAACGCTAGAGTCGAAATATGTGGGGAATCATCATAATATAAACCAAAGATTATTTTGAGCATTAGTGCCGAAAAATTTTTTTTTTCGTGAGGCGCCTTAATGTACATTTGTCTCACAAGAAATAGTAATGGTATGATCTACCAAAATTCTCGTTACTGTAACTAATTAAGAATAGCAGTGGTAAATATGGGCGTAACTCAGGCGACAACAAAAGGAAGTGTGTTTTGCAAGCAAGTTTAGATTGTAAAAACTCAGCTTAATTTTCCCAGATAAATTGTTTTTGTTTTAAATTTTTAAATAATGGGAAAACAGTTAAGTTTCATAATAAACCCACTTTACCTATGGGCTTTGCTTATTTGAAAATATATTAGTTTTCCAAAAAATATTTGCCATAACTCACGCGACATAGCTCAAGCGACCTTGAATTTAAATTGGGTGATTAAGTAATTAGGTAGTAAAATAATTATGGTATTTAGTAATAAACAAACAAATTAAATATATGGTCCTTTTCTTGCCTCAACCATTTTTCTATTATCTTTAGCCAATGCCTTCCATTTTTACTGAAACAAAAAGTTTACTGTGGAAAAAGAAACTACATTTGTGAAACAGTGCTGACGATTTTATTATCATAGTTAATGAATTTATATAGAAATTTCTTAAATTAATAAAATTAAAATGTTTCTTTTAATAATATCATAAAATAAAAAGTTTTTAATAAGTTTTAAGTTTTTGGTCACGGTTGACTTTTTTCTGGAAATGCCCACATAGAATTTTTCTTGCTCTTTATGTATGTATATTGCTAAAATTTTATGTTAACTTAAGACCCAAATTAAATATTACTCAGACGTTATTTTTAAAAACGCCTCTTTTGGTATCTTTAACCCTCGAATGGACTATGCCATCACACGTCCTCTGATGTGCTCGTTCAATACCTTATCCACTCGTCCAACTCAGTTGTTAACATAGTTTAGCTTATTTTGCATCATTCGAATGCAAGTAAGTTCTTTTCAGGAACGTAGTTTTGAGACTCAGCTAAATTAAACTAATGTTGGAATTAAAAAATTTTACTTTTTGGATTAAAAATTCCTCTAAACCATAGTTTGAATTAAAAAATAGTCCAATATTTTTAAACGTGTATATGGACTATGTCGTCTGGCCAGATGAACTGGTTTATATTTTTGAATAACTTTATTTCTATTTGCTCGATTGGCAAACGCTCTCTTAAAGTTTTCGAGTATGTTTTTCTTCTATATGAAAATAATAAAATCAGAAAGTTCTGTAAATGTTGGTAGTGATAATTTCTGTTTCAAAGTCAAATTCTTCATACATGGACTATGTCGTGTCGTCTGCCCAGACGAAATTAATTTCTGAGAGATGAGATCGTGATGTTTTCTTCAATTACATATTCTTAAACATATGTATTCATACTCTGAAACATATAACTACCGTTAGCCTACCTGTCATTATGCTATACTTTCGTAATAGGGCCACCTCTGATTTCGTCTTGCCATACGACATAGTCCATTTACTGTCTATCGGATCATTACCCAATCGAGGGTTAACCAGAAATTAGTCTGGTAGAAAATTTTTAATTGTCATACAGTGTAATCAAATGGCAACCTGTTAAGAATTAATAAAACAAAATTTGGGGTAATGGCGTTGGTCGAGCTTGATACTTGAAAAGTGACACTTGGGCCGGATAGAACCAGCTAAATTGTCGATAGTAATTTCTTAAAATAGTTAATCTTTATTTTACTATGAAATATAAAGCTGAACTAACATCATCCATATTTTGTTTATCATACATAAATCACAACGTGGACGCAACAAATGCGATATCCTGCTGCGGTGACAGAGTGTTTGCATTTTGTTGGTGTTTCCTGCCAATTCACATATTGACGAAAGTTGATAACGAAAAAACAACAGGTACTCGACATTTAACGATGATTTTCCGCCTATTATCACCGTCAATGAAAGAGCCGAAGGACAAACACAATAGCTTATCACTTTGCAATTTACAACTTCAACAAAGCTTCGTGCACTACAAGTCAACGGTAATAAATTCTACTCAGAGGGTGGTCTCGGGGTGTTGCCCCATCAAGTGAATGTTTGTGCGGTGTTGCAGAATAGTACACTTGTTGTTAGTCAGATAACAGCAGTAGCAGCTGCAGCAAAGTGTCGGAATTCTCAAGCCACACAAATGTAGACACGAACACATGGGCGTCCACAGTGGGGAAAGTACCCCCCTAGGCAGTAACAATTTTTTAAATATCTTCATATTAAATCAAAAAGCCGTAAGCTACAATTAAAAATTTTTACGAGAGAGTCAAAAAAATTACTAAAGTGTAATTGTAATTTTAAGTTGCGCTCAAACTTAGGGATTTTAAAAGTTTTTTAGTAAAAACGTCGTTTGTAGTTGTAGAAGTGTACAATTTAGCAGGAACATGTAAAGGGTTTTCCATTAAGGACTTGACAACTTTTTTTTTAAATAAAACGCAAACCATTCGAGATATTTCAAAAACTTTATTATCGGCTTGAAGTACAATCAAAACATTTATGAATGGGACTCGACTTCGTTCATATGGCCACCGCGGGCACGTATGCAGCGGTCAATTCGTTGATTTGTTGGGCCCAATTTTCGATGAAACGAAACGGCCGCAATTTCGCTTTCAATGTTGGCTCTGAGCTCTTCCAATGTCGTCGGCTTGTTGGCATAGACCTATGACTTGACGTAGTCTTAAAGAAAATAGTCTAGAGCAGTTAAATCGCACAAAAGAGGTGGCCAATCAATTGGCCTATTTCTTGAGATAACACTCTCATCAAACTTACTCTTCAATAAATGGATTGTAACGTGTGCTGTGTGGTTTGTGGCTCCGTCCTGTTGGAACCACATGTCGTCCAAGTCCATATCTTTCACTTCGGGCCAAAAATAATCGGTAATCCTGGCGCGATAACGATGGCCATTCACAGTAACGTTACGATAGTAATCGTCGACGAAAAAATATGGTCTATTGACACCGGCATGCAAACCGCACCAAACAATTATTTTTTGTGGATGAAGTGGTGATTCATGTAGCACATGTGGATTTTCACCCCAACAATAACGCATATTTTGCGTATTGACTGAGAGATGAGAACGTGATGTTTTGTTCAATTACATATTCTTAAACATATGTATTCATACTCTGAAACATATAACTACCGTTAGCCTACCTGTCATTATGCTATACTTTCGTAATAGGGCACACCTCTGATTTCGTCTGGCCATACGACATAGTACATTTACTGTCTATCGGATCATTACCCATTCGAGGGTTAACCAGAAATTAGTCTGGTAGGAAATTTGCAATTGTCATACAGTGTAATCAAATGGCAACCTGTTAAGAATTAATAAAACAAATTGAGCCAAAAATTAGCTTCGTCACTGAAGATGATTTTGCGATGAAATTTATCATCTTAGCGCATCTTTTCCAGAGCCAAATCGAAGAACGTACGTCGCTTCAAATGGTTCAATTCTTGACTCAGCTTGATTTTGTATGGGTGTAAACCAAGATCCTTACGTAAAATTCGCCGTAAAGTGTTCTGGACGATGTCCAATTCTTGAGAACGCCGTGGAATTAATTGTTTTGGATCGTTTGCTACGAACGTCTGAACGACAGCGATATTTTCGACACTTCGATCAATCCGTTGTCTTACTATTACACAACGAATATGTAGATTTAAATTTTTGCACTAAACTTGTTATTGTCTGTCTATTAGGGCGAGAATTACAACCTAAAATTGGTGTTAACGCTCTTAAAGTTGCGGTCACCAACTCCGAATTTCAGTAGTAAAATTTTTATAATTTGCAGACGTTGTTCGTTCGTGTACTTTATCATGATGAAAATGTTGAGTTTACTGAATAAATTGACAGTGACAGTTCGATGATTAGTGAAAGGGTGCGTTCAGAAAATTAATTGTCAAGTCCCTATTGGAAAACCCTTTACAAGGTGCATGAATAATATATCAAAAAGTCGACTTTGAATTTATTGTAACTTTCGACTTTTTTCATTTTATGTAACGATATTTTCATTATATGTGTTAATATATTTTGAAGAGAACTCAGAAATACTTTTTTTAAGGTACAGTGGCTCACAGCTTATTTTATGCAGTGCATACTTTCAATTTTAGGGCTTTATAACAACGAAACTAACAGGAATAGAAAAAATAATATAGTATCGTTTAAAAAAACAAGATTAGTTTACTAAATTAACTTAATTTATTGTTAAAATATATATTAAGTTGGCTTAAAATTAAGAAACCACAAAATACTGCTTAATTTCATATCACAGCTTATTTTATGCAGTCACTTGTTATTTATAAATTTTCCGTATTAATTAATGATATCTGATATTTTTATTATTTGGTATGATAGCCCTTGTTTTCCACAAGAGATCTAAGGTGGTTTGGCATTGATACGACCAGTTTTTGAGTGATAGGTGGCGAAATATTTGCCCACTTCGTTTTCAATATCTCTTTCAGGTGGTTTTTGTTTGAAATTTAATGTTTCCTGATGTTATTTTCCAATAAAGACTACACATTTTCAATAACATTATGGCGACTGTGCTGGCGGCGTCATCAATTGTGGGCAGTTGTATATTAGCCTGGTTTGCACAATACCCGATTTGTGCTTTTGATCGTCATCCTGGTAAAATGGGAAATTCAATTTTATACCCAGAACCTTTGAACTCTGCAACAAATTGTTCTTCAGGATCTGTAGGTACTTAAATTTGTAAATTGTTGTTTCAGTAAACGGCAACTTCCCAGTACCAGCAGCTGAGGTAAAGCATGCATGATAGGGCGGGTCGATTTGTAGGGAGTGAAAAAATTCACCAATTTCCCTATGATTTCCGTATTCTAAGGGTTATTCCATGAAAATACCTCTATCGTTAAAATCGAGTCCCCTACTTTTTGTTGGTAGATTTTTTCCCAAATTGACGTTCGTATGAAATATTACCTACACGTTCACATCCATAACTCAAAAACTATCGAGCCCAAATATATCGAATTCGGTTGATTAATTCATGCGATATTGCTAAAACAAAATAACAAAATAATAAATCGCATGAATTAATCAACCGAATTCGATAAATTTGGGCTTAAACTCTTCGTTTTGAATTGTAAATTGAATTAAATAATGGATTGAGCTTAAAAAATGGCCATGAAAGTAATATTCTTGGACTAATGTTGGGAGATTTTTTTTTTTGTAAATTGATCAAAATGAGCTCACCTTTCCAACGCGCCTACTGGCGATTAAACCCGATCGATAGTTTTTGAGTTATGGATGTGAACGTGTAGGTAATATTTCATACGAACGTCAATTTGGGAAAAAATCTACCAACAAAAAGTAGGGGACTCGATTTTAACGATAGAGGTATGGTTCCTTTGGAAAATTTTCATGGAATAACCCATAGAATACGGAAATCATAGGGAAATTGTCGAAAAATAAATCGACCCGCCCTAATGCATGAGGTAAAGCATGCATTTTTAAATAATATGTTGTAACCGTCGCAGTGATAAGTTACGATTCTATTTATTTCATTTACCCTTGTTTTACAGGCACTTTTCAATACGTATTCTTACACTCAAAAAATGTATGTAAATATTACTTATAACTGCTTCGATTCTTCGAATTAAATTCGTAGTTTTCAGTCACGAATAGGATTCGTAGATTGGACGTAGTTTGGTTCATATTAAAAATATTTTATTCGTATTCGTACAAAAACAAATGTATATTGTACGAATACATTTCTTACATTTAGTTACAATGAAAAAAAATCATTCTATCTGAGCTAGGTTTCGAACCACGGTTTTTTAGCTTACGTGCCACGTACTCTTTCAGCAGACTACGGCCACCTTGCAATCATACATTTCCTTATATTCTGCAATTGTTCAACAAGGCTGAAAGATTTTGGTTGTAAATTTTTTAAACTCAACTAATACTTCGTACATTCTAGGAATAATGCGTACGGTCCAATTACGACTGTATTTTTTCTACTAATATTAATTTTAATTCGAAAATAGTACGAAGCCATTAGTAAATACTACGAATGTAATAAAAGAAATTACGAATTTATTCGTTCGAGAAATTGAGAAATGATAAGCAATAATATCCCTATTAGTGAGATCATTCTTCGGAGCAACAGATGGTAAGGGGCATTTCAGCGAATAACACATATGAATTTGGACGATAAGCAAATTTATGTTTTAAAGTAATTAAACACTAGATGAAAAAAAAAATTAAAAAATTAAATGTTTTCCCAAAAGCCGGCATCAAAAATATATACTTTTCTGTTATAAAGATGATTTAATTTGGATTTTTGAATTTTTCGTAAAATTATTAAAATTTCAAACAATCTTGCAGCATTTAAATTTGAGAAATTGCAACGATCTAGCCGAGGGCACAGCTTCTAACTCAAAAGCGAAAAAAAATTAGGAAATTATGAATAAAGTAGGCTAATTTTAGATCATTAAATTTACTTTTTTAAAAAAATTGATGGCAAATTCTTGTTAAGAAAACGCTTTTGCACTAGAATATCTTATGTTCAAAAGTTTTTTTATAACTAAAATTTTAATAGGAAACTCGATTTGAAACATTTATTTTATACTTCTTCAAATTCACGTTTTTGAACAGGCGTCCACCCATTTTGAGAATTTTCTGGATTTTTTCGCGTTACGTGCTTATATTACATCCAGGATTCAGAATCAAGCCTCGCAGGTTGTGGAATATGTTTAGAAAATGGATGGAGCCCAAAACCCATCTATACATGTACCTCTTTATAAATTTATTCATGCGTTTTGAATTAAAAAAAATTTTTAAATAATTCATATAGTGGGTATGTTTCCAAACTCGTTTTTAGTAACTTGCATGCTGCTAAAACTGATGCATGTTGAAAAAATAAATTAGTCAGTTGATGTCAATGCGGGGAGCATTTCAAGAATAGCGACAACTCTAATTCTTAATTTTTGCGGATTCTATGGATTTTTACCTCCTAAATCTAAATCTGATAAATTTCAGGGCACTCGCAATTATTTATGAGTTACAGGCCTCCAAAACTGGAAAAGATGGTCTAAAAATTTTGCTGCTTTTATTAATTTTAAAATAAAATTAAATATTAAGAAATTTTTACATTCTTATTTAGCTTGGCAGCTAAATAATAATTAATGCGATTTAATTTAAGGATAAAGGATACCTTACATTATTTAATTTACTAAATTACTAAGAATATTTATTGAAAAAGAAATGTTTGAAAATACATGAAAAAAAAATTAAATTTGAAAATGTTTTGGGCAGGATACGAGAAAGATTTTTACCCCATCTTTTAAAATACCTCAGTAAAATATTTATATATGCACAAATATTTTTTTAATTTTTTTCTCCCTGGTTTATAACAATACAATTTTTTTGAGTTTGCTAAAATTTTTTTGAAAGGATGGAGTTTATTAGTCGAACGGAGAATTCTTCTCTTCCTTGTATTCGTAGTACCGTTAATCGAAAGTAGTGCGAAATTTCGCGTGTGCAATAGAAAATATTTATATGTGCAAAATTGTTTTTTTTTTTGTGTTTTAACTGCTGTAACGTAAAAATGACGAAATTTTGGTGATAACCTTAGTAAGAAAACCCATAAAGATAACGGTAATACATTTTTGGAACAAAATATGAGCACACTTTAGAGTTATTTAATTTATCAAATAAAAATACCACGTGGAACCACTTTATCTTAAATGAAGCCGGTATAAAAGTAGGTGCTATAGCTGCTAGGACAAACCGTCACCGAAACACCATAACAAATTTTTTAAAAGACCCTGGCAACTATGCTATATTCAAGCGTAGTGACAGAAAATCCGTGATTGACCAACGGCACAAAAGACGAATTCGACGTCTTGCTGTGGAGAAAGGGATAAGTTGTGGTGAAATTGCAGAATTGCAGAAGCAGAATCCAACAAATTTTGGATGAAAATGCCAACGTCAGTTATGAATCGCCCTTCTCTCAACCCAGGCTTCTACCGTGACACATTGCGGCCAATCTAGCAAATGCCGAAAAATACAAATTTTGTGGGAAAGAATTTGGGAATGTCATATCAAGTGATGAGAAAAGGTTCAACCTTGTCTTGTCCGACGGTTGCCAGAAATACCGTCACAATTTGCGATAGCCACGACAAATAAGGTATGCGCGTAACCATGGGCGGGGATCATTGATGATTTCAGCCGGTTGTAGATACTTTGAAGGTCTCCCCCGTATTTTATTTCATGCAAATCAAGTGCACAAATGTATATTGAGTTATTAGATTATGTGTTTATTGAGATCAAATGCCATAAATACCAGGATAACTGGACTTTTCAACAGGACAACGCACCAGCAAATTTTTCCCGAGCCACAAATGACTTTCAGTAAATCTGAAATATACCCGTACTGCAGTGACCTGCGGTTAGTCATGACTTTAATCCTGTGAAGCAACTTGTGAAACCCTGTGGGGGATTCTTTCGGACCAAGTTTATAAAACGGGCGCCAGTTCGAGTCGATGAAGCATCTGAAAAGAGTTCTTTAAGATGAACGGAAGAAAATCGATGGTTCCATCCTCAGATCGTTGATGAACTTGCCTTTCACGCTTTACCAAGACATATATTAGAAAGGAAGACATATTTTTTTATAAAAACTATAAATATATCTATTTTATTAAATAAAATCAATAAAAATAGGTTTTGCACATAAAAATATTTTCTATTAACTTTTAAAATACATTATAATTTTTTAATAACAAGTTTTTTAAATAAGCTATATCTTGTTTTACATATTAGTCCTTAATACTATTTCAATAAAAAAATAATATAAAAACAAATGAAGTTATGTTTGTTTAGAATTGCATTTGAAGTGTTGCACATATAATTATTTTACTGAGGTATGTATGTATATATAATTTTCTTATGTGTACAAGCGTGTGTCAACCAGTGTATCATGATTACAAAATTAGTACCAAAGATCTCAGAAAATAAAATTATATAGGTTACATTTTCTTTATGTGCCTTTTAGACTCGTTTCTATCCTTTTCCCCCTACAACAAATCCTGCGGACGCCCTTGCACGAACATACCACAGAGTGTTGAATGATGGCATGTGTTTGACATTTAACACCCTGTTTTTAATGGCAACCTGTTGCATGTGCTGGTAGGAATTTTTTTCAATTGGCAGCTTGTGCATTAACTTCCAACAACGATTTACTTATTTTATTAAAGTTTAATTCTTTAACAAAAAGGAAACTCCTTATGAAAATTAAGTCAAGATAATCAAATTGTTTCACAATTTTCTTTAACTTGTTTTTTGCCAAAGTTAAGCATTAAGCAGCAAATTAATTCAATGCTTTTAATTGCTTTCATTGTATTTTGCAGAACTTTTTATAAGTTTAAAACCCGCATTTATTAAACGCTCTATTGTTTTCGGCCCGCACCCGATGTTGTTACACATAAATTATCACAACTCACCCTTTCCGCACTGATGAAGTTCTAGTCAGGTATGCGACCAGGAAAAAAAGCAAAAAAAAAAAAATACCGATAGCGCTTCGCTTGACATGAATATCTAAATCCATGTGAGAGCTTATGTAGCGGAAAGTTATACTGCACCAAATTCAGCAACGTGTTGACAGTTATTGCAAATTATGAATACAGTACTCGTGAAATGTATTGCTACACTGCTTGGGTAGGCGTGATTGCTTGGATGCTGCTTGTGAAACAGTCGCACTTTTTCGGAAAGTTTGGAATGAGAAAGTTTTTTGCTATAGAACAAAATTACAAAGGACTTCAAACTTTTAAGTTTATGAATCTGATTTATGTTTAAAATTAAAAATTAAGAGATGAAAGAAAAACAGTGGATAAAGTTGACAACACTGATTAATACAAAGTATCTGGGCGACCGAGCTTAGCTGAATATCGATAAGACAATTAATTTTTTAATTGTCCTTCCTGTAATCAGGAATTCCTGATTACAGGAATGTAAAAATTCCTGTAATCAGGTATTTCCATGCAATAACAATAGAGTTCAGCTACTACAGCTTTTTCACACTTTCTCCGCAATAGATCATTTTAAGAACCAATTCAATATCATTGAAACAACTCAAAGATATCGATAAAAGTGGTCCAATAAAAAACCAAAAGGGAAAAAAATTTACCCACCATAATATGGGTTGGGCTCAGGGACAACACAAGACATAACAACTAACCATGCGTTTACATAGATCTAATCATACATTAGTTTTCAATCTACTTTTGAGTTGACCTTTCGACAAGTTAACATCAAACACTTTACAGTTGTTAACAAAGGTACTCATGCGATTTAATGGAGCAGTTAACATATAATTTGTTCTACTAAATGGTAAATAAATCAAGTTGTTAGAGTTTCTGCTGCTTCTACGGTTAGTGTTAAAATTTATAAAAGAAAGAAGCTCTGGAGAGTCGAATACACCAGTTATGAGTTGGTGTAAGTAGACGATATCAGCAGATTTTCTTCTCTCACTTAAAGATTGCATCTTTAATAATTTTAAACGATCCTCATATGGAGGAAGGTTAAATGTGTCAGTTCCACTCAAGCCTCTTAGAGCAAACCGAACAAAACGTTTTTGAATTCTTTCTATACGATCAACATGCACATTGTAATGTGGGGACCATACTTGACTTGCGTACTCCAAGTGAGGACGCACGATTGAATAATACAGAGTTGTAGTTGTTATTAAGCTATCAAACTCTTTGGCCCACCGTTTTATAAAACCAAGCATAGAAGACGCTTTTTTACAAATTCTATCAATATGCATGTTAAACGACAATTTAGAATCCATGCATATACCAAGGTCTTTGACGGTAGTTACACGACTTAAAGCAGTATCTTTAATTTTGTAATCAAAAATAAAATTGTTCCTTTTACGCGAAAAGGTCATAGTTTGGCATTTATCTGGATTTAAAAACATGTTATTTTTAGAACACCAAACCTCAAAGGAGTTCAAGTCTGACTGGAGCAGGTCTGAATTGTCATTAGAATCAATTGTTCTGTATATTTTCATATCATCTGCATAAATAAGCAAATGAGAGTGTTTAATGACGTGGGTAACATCATTAATTGCCAAAATAAACAGAAGTGGGCCCAGGTGGCTTCCTTGAGGAACACCCGATTCTGCAACAAATTCAGAAGACAACACGCCTCGGAACCGTATTTGATAAGATCGCTCCATCAAATACGATTTGATCCAGTTTACAAAATATTGTGGAAATCCCATTAATTTTAGTTTAAATAAAATTAGATTATGTGGTAATTTATCAAAAGCTTTGCTAAAGTCAGTGTAAATACAATCGACCTAGCTACCAGAATCAATAGATTTTAAGCAGAATGTAGTGAAATCAAGGAGATTAGACACAGTGGATCTGCCAGTAACAAAACCATGCTGACGAGTTGTCATGACTTGCCCACAGTGAATTTTCACTCGATCGTACACTATTCGCTCAAAAAGTTTAGGAATCGAAGACAATTTAGCGATAGGCCTATAATTAGTGACGTCGTTCCTGCAACCTTTTTTGTAAATAGGACTGATATAAGATTTTTTCCAAAAAAGAGGAAAACTACTTTCATTAATTGATTTATTAAAAAGTAACGAGAGAGGCTGACACAAAACGGAGCCGCATTGTTTTAACACTGCGGCAGGAATTCCATCTGGTCCAGCGCTAAAATCCTCATCGATTGATTCAATATACTTAAAAATATCCTCTGAGGTAAAAGATAGATGCCCCAAAGAAACTCTGGATGCGTTGTTCATATAATCAAAATACGCTAAATCAGGATTAAAAGAATCTGAACAGAATGATTCTTTAAAAAGATTGGCAAATAAGCCACAAATAATGGTGGAATCGTCAGTAAATCCATCCTGAAATTTGAAAGAAGAAGGAAATCCATCAGTCTTCTTCTTAACATTAATAAATCCCCAAAATTTTCTTGGATCAGACAAAATACTCAGCTTCATATTATCCAAATACTCATTATATAATGCAGCTGAGCAATTCTCAAATTCCAGAAACAAACGTTTGTATGTTTCTAGGTCATTTGAGTCAAAACTACAAACATATTTCTTCCATGCCCTATTCCTATTGTTGCGAAGAGTCTTTAAATCCTTTGTGTACCAAGGGTACGCAGAATTTTTCGCAAATTTGAGACTATATGGTACAGACTGAGAAAACATGGCAAAGAGCTCCGTATAGAAATAATATATTGAACTGTTAAGATTATTATTATTTATGTATTCTGTAATTATATTTAATTTACTATAAAGTAAATGATTCAACCCCAAAAAGTCAGCTTTTTTGAAATTGAATTCATAAACTGTGTCAACAGAACTTGAATTTACCATATTCTCCCTATCGGATTTATACCAAATACTCAAAGGTGGATGGTAATTATAGTATAAACATACTACTATAGTATAAAAATAGTAGTCAAAGCATGAAGTGCCTTCTGAACAATGATATTGTTACTGTATGTAGTTAAGACTAGGTCAAGCAGCCTTTCCAGACTATTATAAATACAACTAACTTGTTGTAAGTCAGAACATATATTGTCAACAAATATATGTTTTTGGCGTGTCTTCGAATTAGATGCACAAAAATGTGTTTCATCGTCAGAAGAATGCCATTTTAAGTCAGTCAAATTAAAATCGCCCAACAATAAAATGTCGTCATTAACGTCAAGTAAATTTAATATATATTCTATGCAATCCGCAAAGCTTGCATAGACCTCTACACTGCTCTTTGGAGGAACGTATGCATTAATAACATATACATTAGAATTGCAATGTACAACCTTAACGCATATAAGTTCGATATTAGCAGAGCAGGGAATATCATTAAAGGAACTAACACAGGAGTTCCTTACAGCTAATAGGACACCACCACCAACTGCAGAATTATTGTCAGCGTGTCTGTCCTTCCTATATACTTGAAAACTATTGTCAAACAGTTCTAAGTCAGTAATTCCTCCGTTCAACCAAGTTTCAGTTAACGCGATAATATCTTCAGAAAAATTCTGAGTTGACAAAAAAAATTTCGCGCGTCTTTGAACGCAATCAACATTCCAAACAATCAACAAACAACATTTTCAACTCACATTTTAAAAGTACCTACTCATAGTGCCGCCATTAAATGTACATAAGTCCGCAAAAAAATTATTAGTCTGTAATATAATAGAAACCTTTTACCGAATAAAATAATTTTGGCAGACAAAATTGGTCACACACCCCAATGTGGGCTGCTAAATGCTCACATTGAAATACATGGAAAAATAAAACCTTTACACTATGACTCACGCCTCGATATACAAGAAAAGCAAAATGAAATGGGTAGCAATACAAATTATTTACGTGAAAACACGGAGAAAACGACTTTTTTCAGAAAAAGTTCTAGTTAGATCGATTTTTCGCCACCTAGACCCCTAGATATATTGAAAATTTCATCGAAGTCGCTTGGGATATAAATTTTCCTAATGTCCTAATTAGAGATGCCAGCAGTGATTCTAATCCCGGGATTTTCGGAATGCACATACCGATCGGGTATTTCACCGATTTGGGCTGCCAAAAATCAATGTTATAAAACACAGATTTGAAAGAAAAAAAAAAATTTGAACAGTATTGAATAGTGTTGGATATGTCCCAATGGTCGTACAGAGTTCAAATCAAATAACAGACTTGAATAGAAATTTCTTACCGAAAATAATAATGTGTGCTGCGTAAATCGGTAAAATACCCCAATGTAGGGGTGTCCACTTGGAAAATACATCGATTTTTTTCGATGTAATGCATCGAGACAGTGCATCGATACTTTCGGATATATCATTGAGAAACATCGATGTTTTCAAAAAATCGAGTACTTTTTCTTCATCTTTACATCTTTCATTTCTGCACAGCAGGCGGTCAACATATTTACCGACGGCTCCAAAATGCCTACGGGGGTAGGTGCGGCGGTATATTGCGCAGAGCCTAATATAAGGCAGCCATATAAACTGCCGAACCACTGCAGTATCTTCCAGGCGGAAATATTTGCCATAAGGAAGGCTGCTGAGATAGCCCTCAGCATGGACACACAACACTCTAACATCAACATTTTCGTTGACAGTCAAGCGGCGATCAAATCCTTGCGCTCCGCTGGCATCAAGTCCAAAAGTGTTTTGGCTGGCAGAGATGCACTAGATGCACTATGCGCTTCGAAAAGAGTGCGCATCTACTGGGTCCCTAGCCACCAGGGCATTAAGGGAAACGAGATGGCAGATGGTTAAGCAAAGGAAGGCGCCGGGCTGGAATCAGAACTCGCAGAACATGTACTTACTCCGCTACAAGAGTTGTACAGGAACCTCGAAAGAAAAGCCACACTAGCAGTGAATCGTAGATGGAGAGATACGACAACGTGCAAAATCTCGAAAATCATATGCAATGCACAATGCGAAAAACGAACTCTGTTCATCTTGGCACGCCCGCGCAAAGATTGCAGGACACTAGTGGGCATGCTCACTGGTCATTGCATGACGGCAGCCCACGCGAGGAAGCTTGGCATCACCACGGATGACAACTGCAGGAAGTGCAAGGAACCGGGCACAGTGGAGACCCTGGAGCTATGCACATGCCCCGCCCTACTTAGATCGAGACTAAAATACCTAGGCTCATCGACATTCCCGTCGCTTAAAGATGTAGCCAGGGTGTCTCTAGAATCCCTCCTAAGGTTTGCGAACTCAACGCAAATCTTTAAAGACTTTTAAAACAAACACAAAGGTTCCTTTTGTTCGCTACCGGTACCACAAAGGACCTGAATTGGTGTATGTGAGCCTCACGAAGGCATCCGGTCTAACCTAACCTAACCTAGCATTACATCACAATGCTAAAATCAGCCCCTTCCTTAACTATTTTTAATTTAACTATGACTATTTTAATTTATTAAAAGCTCCTACAAAACCCCTGTCCTTGTCCGCACGCCTTTTATCCGTAACTAAGGAAAAAAAAAACAAAATTTTTTACAATCATTCTCTGATTCAGTTGTTGTTAATTAAAAAACATAAACGCAATAAACATAAGAATATTGGTACTTCTAAAAAATAAGGTCAATATATAAGAATATTGGTCATTATTATAACAAAAAGTAAAAACAAAAAAGCCTCTACACTCATAGAAATTCCGGTATTCCAGTGTTTTCCTTTTGAATTATTTTTTTTTATTTATTTTTTATATAATAGTTTCAGTAGGTGGTTAAAATTCATTCGATGTTCTATGAAAATACATCGATCCATCGAGTATATTAAAAGCTTTTCAAAACATCGGATCAAGTCGATGTATCGAATTGTAAACATCGAGTAAATCCGATGCATCGATGTATATCGAATATCCATACCCCAATGTGCGCTGCTTAATGAATTTTCTCAGAAATCAAACCTAGTTAGATCGATTTTTTGCACCAATAAACAACCCCTTTGCTGAAAATTTCATCGAGAGGGCGCTTGGTAGGGTTGCCAACATTTTTTCTTCAAGTTTTAGTATTTTTCAAAATAATCTCTAAAAAATATAGTATTTTCGAAAATATTTAGTATTTATAGAAAACTCAAAAAAATAAAAAGACTAAGATAAGTTTCTTATTATTTATTTTTATAAAAACTGTATTTCTTTGCACTTTATGCATTTTTTAACAATTTTGCATTAACAATAAAAGATTAATATTTATCAAAAGCTCATTTTTTATTAAGAAGGTACTTGCTTTGATTCTTTCTGCATAATTGAAAAAATCCATTCTGTGAATGCTGATGTAGCGGGGATACGGAGCAGAAATGAAATAATTTTAAATACATTTGGAAAGCTTTTATCTGTACTTTTTAAAATATAATGTCATTTGTGACCTGTGGTTCTGTTGGTAAATTCACAGCAATCTTTTACTTTTGCAATGATTTCGTTAAATAAAATTATTTCAGAGTAAAGTTCATCCATTTTGATATTAAGTTTTTCTTCTATATTTAGAACCTTTACTACTGCCTCGCAGTCTGTAAATGTAATTTCAGATTTTAAATTAAAGTATTGCATTTTGAATAACCAATTGCTTTCACCAAAATCAAACCATTTATTGAGATATTCTAGAATCTTATCAATGCATACTAGATAATTCTTTTTAATTTTTTCACATGCTTTAGGAGATTTGACTTCTAAATATTGCAACATTTTTTTGGTTTCATTAACAGTCTTTTTAACGTTGGTCAAGCGCTGATTTTAATAATGACATAATATTATACACATCCAAGACTGTGATTTGGTTGCCATCAAGATGCTTAACAGCTTTATGAAAATTATGTAAAAAATGACTAGCGAAATTCAAATAGATTTCAACTTTAATGTCTTCATCAGTTTTATTCATCATTAAAATATTTTAAATATGTTCAGGGCAATCAGCACCTAAACTGACAAAAGAGTTATTTAAAGGTTTCCAACTTAAGAGAATGCTGTCCACACAAGGTAGCAATGAAAGCCATAATCGTCTCAGCTCATGCCATTTACAATCAACAGCAGCAACAACTTTTTTGAGCTCTTCTCTTCGGACTGCAGATACAGAGAAATGACTGTAAATTTTTAAAATTATATTTTCAACATCAATCCTTAAAGGATTCATAGCATGCTTGACTGTGTTATGAACAATATGAAAGTGACAATTGCCCTTCACCATGTTTGGAACGACATGCTTCATATTTTTATATAGAGAGTGATGAAAACCATAGTTTGCGTTGGTATTGTCTGCACTCAAACCAGATACTCTGGCTAAAGAAAAGTTGTGCTTGGATAGTGATTTTCTTATGGCGTCAAACATACCATTTGCAGACTCATCACAATTTTCGTAGAAGTCCAACAACTTGTTTTGTATCCCATTCTCAATATCAAAATAGTGAACCACTAACGGAAATAGTTTAATATTTTTTCAATTACTTGCATCTGTTTGCAGGCAAAAATATAAATCGGTGGTATTCAAATCGTTCAATAAAGTTTGTAAGGCATAAGGTCCTAAAACTTTATTAACTAGTGCTTCCATTTGAGTGAGTCCTAAATGTATATTAAAAGCAGTTTAGGAATCGGAATATGCAGTTTTCGTAAGTTTGACAGTGCAGTCCATGCTGTTGTAGGACAGATTGTGACTCACGATATGGTAGGTTAAAGCAAGTACACTGCACAGTAAAAAATTTGAGGGTAAATTTTATCTTTTTTATAACATTTGTGTGGTATAAACTTTTTTATTCCAAATAATTTATAAATTTTATACCATTCAATATTATAAAAATAATAAAATAAATATAAATAAAAAATTTTATATGGATATCATATGTAAATCAAAATATATTCTGGTTCGAAAGAAAAAATTCACCGAGATCGAAAAATTTAAAAATATAGTGGTTTCGATTGGTCTGACGAGAAAAATGGTCTGGAAAAATTTATAAGATTTGATGGTATAAATTATAAATACCAAATAGTATAAAATTTATGCTCATATTTTTTGCTGTGTGGCTGTTATTTTATCATCACAAGTATTGGAAAGGCGATCAGAAGAAGAACCCGATGAACTAAAGAAGCTGTCTAACGTAGAAGTTTTCTTGGAAGTTTCAGCTTTGAGTTTATGTTTCTTTGTCTCACTATGTTGTTTTATCTGCAATTAGTTTTAAAGCATCACATTTAAAAAAGTACTCACCAACGCTATAAGTTGATTTTTTCTTAAACAAAAAAAAAGATGATGAGAATCTAACATGAACTTACTTAATTTTTGGGATCTTTTATTATCCAACCGTTCGCTTTTCCCTATGCAGGCTTTTACTTTTGAAGTCTTTTTTAATTTTCCGCTTTTTTGTGGGTGTTAGTGGCGCTCCAGTGCGACTTTGAACGACTTTCTATATCTGAATTACTTTCCATAACTGAATGAATTGCAGTGAAATAATTGAATGCATTAACAATAAACGAGGAAAACTAACTATTAACATTTTACAAGGAGCAACAACGTTTTTTAAATTTAAAAGAGTTTGACAGTTAACAACAATTCAGTGACGCGTTCGGAAACACACAAAACTCATAAGTCGAAAGATGCGTTCGATGAAATCGCTTGAAACTAATTTGCATTGGCTGCATTCAGCGGAGAAATTTGCTACGATGCTGTTTCACAACTTTTGACCTTTTAATTTAAAGTGGCTTTAGAACCGGTTCGGAATTTCCACAAAACGAGGGTTTATTTTTTTGAAGAAAAATATAGCATTTAACGTACTCTATATTTTTTTAACAGTATATAGTACGCCGACCCAAAATATAGAACAATACTATATATTATAGTACGGTTGGCAACTCTAGCGCTTGGGCCGTTTTTGAAAGCTCATTTACAAGCAAGCAAACAAACAAATATTGCTCGTTTAGTAGTATAAGATCATGCCAGCAGTGTTGCCATATGGTCCGATATATCGGATTTGTTACGATTTTCAGTCTTGAATCCGATGATCCGATATTTGGCCAAAATGTTACGATTTCAGGAAAAATAGATGCTATGATGGATTTTGCATATACTTCTTTAATAAAGGAATGTATGACCTACAAAATAATAATTTTAAAGACACATATCGACTGGTCTCTGACTTAACCTCGTAAGTCAAAAAGTCTATGTTTTCAGGAGAAACAAAAAACTGATTTTCTCCTAAGGGGATAAGCACATGTTAATCTGTTTTATTATTATGGTCAAAATAGTCTTTAAGAACTAAGTGACATATAAAATGGAGCAAAATCAATTGAACGTTCATATTAAAAAAATTGCGAATGACTTACGAGGTTACTGCCTTCGAAAACAAACTTATTTATATTGACTGACCGACTTACCGCGGTTACAACTTTTATTTGTGTAGATATTACTTCCAAAATTAGGTCCAAATCTTTTTTAATTCTTAAGTGTGTAAATTGTTTAAAGCAAAAACTATGCGTATAATTTGAAACATTTATTGTATAGTTATGGGTAAGAAACCATACAAAACTTCAGTACATTTCAATGTATAATAGTAATATTAATAGCCAATTTCAGCATCTGCCTGATAAAGTGTTCAGAACTTTTAAGAACACAAATTTAATTTTGCAGATATTTGTTCTAAAAAAATTTTTATTTATAAAAACAAAATTTTACAAAAAAAAAACTTGTTCAAAAGGCTTATTTTTTAAAGACATAATATGAAATTATTAATGTTCATGCTTTAAATTATCGTAATAAAAATATTAGCCAGCTGGAATATATTATTTTTAAGGTTTGCAAGTCTAGATATTTCTTAATTTTTTATTCGAGAGGTTATTTGTATTAATTTTCGATAAACGACTCAGTTTCGGTATTGAATTTATTTAACTTTCTTCGGTAAGGCAATAATATGCAGTCATTAAAATAACTTAACATATAATAAGTTTTATCTGCTGAAAATGAGAAAGCACTTTTGGTGTCATTAAGAGTGATTTTTGTGGGTAAACGGGTACTCCTCTCTCTAATTTTTCTTTCTCTTCTATTTACTAAACCAGTTTTTTTAATTTTTACTATTTCTAAGCCTTAGTAACTTGCCGTGTTCTCTTGCCTTTATTCTCTTTTACCTTTCCTAATCACCTTGGTTACCTTATCCTTTTTTAACTTTTTTCTAAAAAATATACAACTTGTTTCATCAATTTTGTGTCTCAGAGCCTACACTTAAATCCGAAAAACAGATGGATTTGTTAGAACTAGAAAAATAACTTTCCTGATATTCAATGTCTGAATTAACATCTATATCCTGCACTAACTAGCCACAAAGACATGTCTTTTCATCTTATATTTTGTTGCTTTTTAAGTTATTATCAACATAGAAATTTTTAACGCAATTTTAACAGCCCTATTCTGGCAAATTTAAAATTGTTAACCAGTATCTTCAATATTTCTATGTGCTTGTTGTAATTTTTTAATTTCAAAAAATAATAAATTTTCCTAAAAATTGTCAACTGCTTTTCAGTTATTGACAATTTCATTCAAAAATTTTGTTTTTTGAGCTTAAAATTTTGTTTTGAAAACAACAAACATAGAGAAATATAAAAATACTTGTTAACAAGTGTTAATTTTCCAAAATAGGGCTGTAAGTCTCCCGTTTTCTCATCGAGTAGTATGTAGAGATATATTTTTGTGGAATTTTATTATTTATTTCTAAATAAATAATAATATTATATTACTGATACTTAGTCACTTTATTTACTAATCTTACTTGCTGACAAAATAGAACTTATTTCTAGACTGCGGATTTTTATGCAATTGCATATATGTTGCATATTCTGCATATTGCATACATTCTGCATACGGTATATATCTTCAATACGCTGCATATATCTTGCATACGTTGCATACAACTTGCATATGTTGCATATATTTTGCATACGTCTAGATCTTGCATACAATTTTTATACAACTTGATATGTTGCATATATCGCGTCGATAAGCAATAATTGCTTAAGTCGACTTAACCCTTTCACGACAGGAAACAAATATGTTTGCCGGCGATATTTTATTTTTTATAAATAATTATGCAACATATAGCGTATATCTTTTTGAGTAAAAGTCATAGACAAAGGTCTAGGCTACAAAAGCTACCTGGACGCCAATCCGTTCTCTTCTCTCACCTGACCCCCAGGCAACCCCTAAGTTTGCCAAAATATGCGTTTCACTCCTTTTGATATGTATGGATGAAAGAAAGTCAGTGTCGGACTTCAATTAATGTTAATTGTATATCAACATCTTACATTTCGACAAGAATTTTTTTGATTTTCCATTTTGGATTACAAGCAAAATTTGTTTTCAGTGGAATTTTTACAATAGTATGTCTTTGTAAGTGTATTACCGTTATGCATGCATAGCTATATTTTGAAACGTTGCACAGTGGCCGACCTAGAAAACCGTGGATGGACAAAATTAAAAAAACTATGTTTAGGTTTTTTGTTTTAACTCAATTTAGTTGTTGGAAAAATAATGCAAAAATAAGACCTCATACTTAGTTTTGAGATAAGTTCTTTTTTTTTTTGAGTTGGCAATCCTACAAAATTGACAAAATGTTATTTACATTCATCAGCTGATCATATAAGAAATTATTTTAACTCTTTAATTGGACGCAAAACAAAAACTGTGCTAAATATTACAAACAATTTAAATGGTTCTCTACGAAATGGGTAATTATTGAAAACATGGAAAGTATTTGTTGAAAACAAGTGCGTGTTACCGTGTTGTTGTAGTTTTAGTAATATAACCTTTTTTAGACTAAAAACCAAATAAGTAAAATTCTGTAGAAGAAAAGAAAAAAGTTTAAGTTTGTTTACGCAATAGACTTAGATAATGTGCTTTGGGTAAATGTTCTGTGTTCAAAAAGTATAAATTTAGCTGCTTTTGCTTGCAACTCAGTTATTTTTTCTTATTAAAGCTGGCCCCTTCTGCAGCAAAAATGGAAAATCCCTTACACATGAAGATGTTTTTATGTTCTTACGTCAGAAAAACATTTTGAAATCAAATATTTCTGAGTGCGTTAGGGAAGTTTTATTGTTTGTTTATTCAAAACATCAAATTACAAATATTAAGGAGTCTGACCAGAAGATTTTTGAACTAAAAATCAAAAATTTCATAACTCAATTTAGATGGAGAAATTAGATGGAGAAAGAGTTCACGGGTGCTTGACCGATTTCTTAAGGCAGAAGAGTTTTGGATTTGTAAGAATATAGAAATTACAAAAATGTTAGCATCGAAAAAAGTCCCTTAGAATCAGGAAGACCAAAGAAATGCTTCGAAGAATGCGGAAATAAGGCTAAAAAGCGTAAAATTAATGATTTGTTAGATCGATCTACGGAAGAACTCACTCTAGCCACGCAAATTTCAACAGAAAGGGAACGGGCAAAAGCTGAAGTAAAAAAAAAGCCTTAGATAGTTCTTCAAAAACAATTAAAGACATGAAAAAAGCAATAAATGATACTAAAAGTTATAAGCCGTATACCCCCGAAGAGGCTTTAGCTTTGATAACAGATTTAAAATTAACAAAACACCAATGTATAAAATTCTTCAACAAAGTGCGAAGAACAGAAATATTAACTTGTATCCTTGCTATGATTCCATTATTAAAACTAAAAATATGTGCTATCCTCCTGTTTATTCAATGAAAATTTCTGAAAGCGTATGCGAGTTAGATCTACAGTCCTTAATTGATTACACTGTGCAACGCATTTCAAAAGCGGAAATGAGTGTATTTAATAAATGTCCCGGATTGATACCAACACAGATATCTGTGTTACCAGTGATAAGCAAATTGCGAACACTTCCAGTCAAACAAAAACAGTCCCTTCCACCTTAAGTTTTGGAATTAATTGAAGACACTTTAAAAATATAACTTTAATAACTAATAATACGAGAATAGTTTTTCAGCATTATACATTTTTTAATATTATTATTTTGTGAGTTCATGAATTGATTTAATTTTTGTAAATAAAAAGGCAAATATAAGCTAAAATTTTGTTTTATTTATGAAATATCATAATTTGTTTACAACTGCGAATGAACAAAGAGGAATGGAATTTTTCAACTCAATTTGAATGTTAAATATTTTAAAACCTAGCTGTATCTTGGAAACTAATAGAAATAAACAAAAACAGACATCAATTTCAAATTCAGCGGCCAAATTTCATATAAAAATGACACCAAATTTGCATTAATATAATCAATTTATATTTAAGTCCATCCAAATGTAAAAAATCGGCCACTGTGCGTTGAATTGTGTTTAGAGTTATGCATGCGCACACATGTTTTGTAACGTTGAATTGTATTCAATTTTTGTAATATCCCTCCAGAAAAAATCGGAAGGCTTCCATTTAAAAGTGATAAAGAAACATTCCCCATCGTATCTTTTGGAAGCTTAAGGGTAGTTTTGTATTTATATTGTTTCCAAACCGCTTCTTTAAGAATGCATGTGGAAACTTTTATTTATTCCCTCCAGGAAAAATCGGAAGGCTTTCATCTAAAAGTGATAAAGAAACATTCCCCACCTTATCTTTTGAAAGCTTAGGGGTAGTTTTGTATTTATATTGTTTCCAAACCACTTCTTTAAGAATGCATTTGGAAACTTTTATTTATTGTCAAGCAATGAAAATAGAAAATATTAATATCATTGTTTTCTAGCCGCTTATTGTAGAATTCGATAGTCTAGTGGTAGCGCGCTCGACTGTCGCTCAGGAGTCCCGGGTTCGAATCCTGGCCGAATCCATTTTCATAACAAGGGAGAGAAATGTTTCCACATTAATTCTTAAAGGGGAGAGGACTGCTTCCAATTCACTTTTGCGGACAGCGGAGAGGAATGTTTCCACATGACTCTTTAACTCAGCGGGGAGGAATGTTTCCCTCTAATGACGTGCTATGTAAAAAAAGCAATGGAGTGTGCAACAAAGGGGAATGCTTCCTACATTCTATGGAATGTTTCCTGGTAACATCCGGAAATGCTCACATTTCCTGGAGGGTTGTCAAGCAATGGCAATAGAAAATATTAATATCATTGTTTTCTAGCCGCTTATTGTAGAATTCGACAGTCTAGTGGTAGCGCGCTCGACTGTCGCTCAGGGGTCCCGCGTTCGAATCCTGGCCGAATCCATTTTCATAACAAGGGAGAGGAATGTTTCCACGTTAATTCTTAAAACAGGGTAGAGGATTGCTTCCAATTCACTTTTGAGGACAGCGTAGAGGAATGTTTCCACATGACTTTTTAACACAGCGGGGAGGAATTTTTCCCTCTAATGACATGCTATGTAAAAAAAGCAATGGAGTTTGCAACAAAGGGGAATGCTTCCTACATTCCATGGAATGTTTCCTGGTAACATCCGGGAATGCTCACATTTCCTGGAGGAATCAATGTAAGATAAAAAATTTTCAATTTTACCGAAAATGCTGCCAGGTCTTCATTGACAATCAACGTGATTAGTGCTCTTTTCGTTTGCTCTTATATCTTTCGTTTTTGTATGTGTTTTGTCGAAGTTATCATGAATAATCCGTTCAATACTCGTTGTGATCGGATATTTTGCTTACGTGCAGATGCAATAGAACACATTTTGTTATTGATGACAGCAACGACAACGAAAATAATTTATAAATGGACGACAAAGGTACTGCGTTCCTACAATAAAAGAATGGCTTGCGCAGACCTAATGGATCAATAAATATTTTTTATTAGTATGAACAAAAAAGCAAATGTCGGATCAGAAAAATGTTTTTTATGAGTATGACCGAAAAAGCAAATGTCGCTTTTATCTTCGGTTATTTTTTTGATTTGTTTGAAATACGCATTCACAATGCCTATATTGTAGACAAGAAAACTATGATCACCAATGATACATCAAATAACGTATCTTCAATATAGCTTTATTCTGCTCTGGCTACTGAAATGATAAATGATTAAGTTCTCGTTTGCGTAAGCAGCAACAATCAATTTTAAAGAGAACACGCAAAGTTAGCAAAGAAAAACTTTTTAAAAAAAAAAACAACCAACTTCAAAACCACTACAAAGTAAAAAATAATTTTAAATTACTTCTCACATAAATTCTTGGTCAAATTTGTTAATTTATTTATATATGGGTATTTCCACAGGAAAGTCTACCGTGACCAAAAAATT
The DNA here is from genome assembly GCA_963920525.1 of Dichetophora obliterata. Classification (NCBI taxonomy): domain Eukaryota; kingdom Metazoa; phylum Arthropoda; class Insecta; order Diptera; family Sciomyzidae; genus Dichetophora; species Dichetophora obliterata. Next base: position 171,440,731 of record OY986435.1, on the reverse strand, counting down.
AAAACTTATTAAAAACTTATTATTTTATGATATTATCTAAGAGAAACATTTTAATTTTATTAATTTAAGCAATTTGTACATAAAATTATTAACCATGATGATCACATCGTCTGCACTGTTTCACAAATGTAGTTTTTCTTTTTCGTAAGTGTTTAGTAAATGTTTCATAAACATTTTTGTTTTATTAAAAATGGAAGGCATTGGCTAAAGATAATGAAAAAATGGTTGATGCAATTAAAGGAAAATATATTGAATTTGTTTTTAATAACCTAATTACATAATTACTTAACTACCTAATTACTTATTACCCAATTAAATTGCAATGGAAAAAACTGTCCCGTGCGACCTGTCCCGTGCGACCGAGCTTAATATTAAATTAAAAAATAAGTGTTAAATATTATTGGGTAAAATAAAAGCAATTTAAAAGAAACACCAACGCACAATATCCATAAAATAAACTCTTTGAAATATTCCTTCAGACTTCGCTGAATTCGGCGCTTGAGTTGTTGTCCTCGAAAAAAACTTCCGTTTTTGTCCCGTGCGAACCCCGTTGTTTTTGGCAATTATTTTGAAAAGGAAAAATTACCGATAATCAACCTTAGCACCACTTATAGAGCTTACTATGAGTTATAAGTAAAGACCATTATCAAAATATAAATCCGTGTTATTACTACTTTTTTTTCAATTTAATTGCGTACGACTGTCCCGTGCGACACCATGGAAATGCCCATATATTATTAAATTGGAAATCTTATTATTATAATTTTTTTTTCTATTTTGTATTATTATCATAAATATATGCATTTCTCCATGAATATAAAACCTTTAAAGCCGGAGCGTTTATTTTATGAAAGTCTGGTTATAAAAGCGCCGACTTTAAAGGTTTTATATCAGGGTGCGGAGAACGTTTGAAATACGATTGTTCTCAATTATCGTTCTCCTCATATAAAATTGTTATCGCAAATTATCACGAACGAATGGGGAACTCTCTGCTAGCGTCGTATTTTTTATCTCTGAAAAATTTGTCAGTTTCAAATTTATTCGATCGAATTTTTCACAAAAAAATAATAAGCAACGAACGTTCGTTTTTAATTTTTCATAAAAATTAATCGTTCAAAGAAAAATTCAGGAACGTTCGTTTCCTAAAAAATGTTATGTTCCGACTATCAGCATCCACATCGTCAAGCGAGGATTCTTTTCAGTTATGTATGCGCCATCGAGTTTGGTATGTATGGTTTCTTGTATACGTTTTTATTTTTGCATTATCGCGAAATAATTGTTACGAATGCATCGAACACTGTTTGTGTTGCTGTTGAATTAATATTTATATATTAATATCATAAAAAACACAAAAAAAATTGATTTGACCTTGTAGATGTTATCACCATTCCGTACAAGGGCGAATAATTTTGTCTTGACTTACGACACATCTAAGTTATTGATGTAGCAGTATTCTACGCATATAGCACTATAAGCACACAAAATTTAGAGCTTTTAACATGACCAAAAACAAAGTTATGACACAATAACAAAATACTCTTCCATTTAACTTATATGGCGATTGAATATATGAAAAACTGCTTATTAAGCGGTCATAATACTAAAAACAGTTTTTGGGACTATGTCCTCTTTTTGAATTTTTGATTTTGTGTTTATTATTTGTAGTTTTGGATTACCAGAAAAGCACGATAAATAGCACTAATAGTATTTTTCAACGATTGTGGGATGTATATGGTAATTCCCATGTTATTTTGTGAGAAAAATCTCTCGCGTGGGTAAAAAAATACCTCAAAACACCACAAAATTACTACAAAATACCACAATACCTCAAAATAACTCAAAACCCCTCAAATTACTTAAATTACGTGGTAAAAATACGAATTAAGGGAACGTTGCGTTAATTGAAATGTTCAAATGACTGAATGCACTTGTTTGTGGTGGTTTGTATGTATCTATTTTCTTTTTGCTTTTTTGAGGTATTGTGGTATTTTGTGTTAATTTTGAGGTATTTTGTGGTAAATTGAGGTAATTTTGAGGTATTTTGTGGTAATTTGAGGTATTTTGGGAGTGTGGTAATCTTGGAATTAAATGCGAGAAAAAGACAATTTTTAATCTCCCCAGTATAACTGATAAATTGGCAGATTCACGATCGGTACTTTCATCATATAAAGGTATCTTATTGACTGAATTCCTCTGGACTCGTTTGTATTCAGCCCTATCATGAATAATTTTTCACCCGAAATCAAAAAAGGGAGTCTCAAAGGTAAATCTCAAGAACATTTTGGAAATTTTTAATGCAAATTTGTTCATCAACAGTCAATATTCATGAGTGTAAAAAAAAATGTGATGTCTTTATCTGCTATATTAAAAATGAAAACACCCTATTTTGATTCCGGGCGAAAAATTATTCATGATAGGGCTGAATAAGAAAGCCTCCAAAGGAAGAAACCTTTATATGGTGAAAGTGCCGATCGCGAAACTGCCAATTTATCAGTTATACTGAGGAGAATACGATAACTGATGCGCCGCGATTTGACAATGGATTCGTGAAGTACTTTTAATAAAAATTGGAATGGCCGAAAGAAAAATCGATGCATCGATTTGTTTTCGAGTTATCAATTTTTTAATTTAATTATCATTTAATCTTTCAATCAATCAATATCGATTTCAATCAATAGATCAATCTTTTAAATCTATGAGATAATGGTAACGATATATATATTTTATTGAACAGATCTTGTACCAAGCAACAAAATGTTAAACATAGATAACTAGTTGAGGTATCGATTTTTTGTTCGAACAAACATTTTTTTGTTATGAAAAGAACAACACTTTCTAATCGCGGCGCCCCAGTTATCGTAATAGTGCCTTTCTACTTTTGCAGACCAGTGTTATTGAAAACATACATACGTATTAAAATGTTCTTCACTTCCTGATTTTCAGTGATGAGTAGAGTATCAAAAATAGGCAAAAAATCTCTGGTCATCTATGACAAAATAAGTAACATTTCCAAATGTCTCTTATGCGAAAAACCTCTCATGGGATGCGTACTAAGGAATATCAAAAGGCATTACGAGAGTGTGCACAAACATAATTTTGACGATGCTTCATCATCAAGATCATCAAGAAGTAATCATACAATCTAATCATATAACAACAATCATAACAAACCATTTTTTTTCATTTGATGGGGCATATCAAGTTTATTTACCTTATTAAAACATTATTTTTTCCTTATTTGCATATGTGCAGTCCACATCTGTATTTTGGTTTCATCTTTTCATGCCAGCAAGTGCACAAAAATACATAACAAACTTATATTTTGTTTAATAACTCTACGTACAAACGAACGTTCGTGAATTTTTTCTTCAAACGCTCATTTTTAATGAACAATTCCAAACGAACGTTTGTTGTTTTTTGTTGTTGTGTGAAAAATTCGTTCGAAAAAATACAAAGCTCACAAATTTATCAGTGATAAAAAAAAAACGACGCAAGCAGAGCGTTCCTTTTTCGATTGCGAACGTTCGTCTGCTTATAAATTTTTCGTTTGAAAAATTCTCACACACAGCAAAAAACGAACGATAAGATCATATTTTAATCAATTGCGAACGAATTTTTCCGCACCCTGTTTTATATTCATGGAGAAATGCATATATTTATGATAATAATACAAAATAGAAAAAAATTTATAGTAATAAGATTTCCAATTTAATAATATATATAAATATATTAACAAATTTGACCAAGAATTAATGTGAGAAGTAATTCAAAATTATTCTTTACTTTGTAGTGGTTTTGAAGTTGGTTGTTTTTTTTTTGTAAAAAAGTTTTTATTTCTTCCTTTTTGAGATTATGATAACAATTACCCTAGTGTCAACATTTACTGAAAAACAGTATTTTTCTTATATTGCCACGCCCTTTTTTCCAGTAACGCCCACTTTCTTCACAGTAAATTTTTATAACTATGCCTACCACTGTACCTAATTTCAGTACCCTAGTGTCAATATTATTCGAGTTACAGCGTTTTTCTAATACTGCCACGCTCTTTATCGAATAACGCCTACTTTTTTTAACATAACTTTTAATAATTGTGCCAACCCCTGTACTAAATTTCAATACTCTAGTGTTAATGTTATTCGATACACTAAGTCTTTCTTATATTGCCACGCCACTGTGTCAAATACCGCCCACTTTTTTAGACGGGTACCTCCGCGTCTGATATCTCTATCTGTTGACAAAAAATTGTGGCAATCGGGCAAGTACTTTAGGAGTTATCGATGTACATACATTAAAAAAAAAACCAACCAACTTAAGAACCTCCTCCTTTTTGAAGTCGGTTAAAAAACGGCAGAAATTTTAAAAAATTTGCAAGCGAACAATCTTTTATTGCCAGCAATTTATGGTTTTGTATGCTTTGCATCTACACGGAACTGTTTCGGAACGTACCGTAATCAAAAATAAGAACAATTACCCATTTAGCATTTGGAAGATTGTTTGGTAAGCACGATTAATAGGCGATTCTTATTTTGATCATCTAGAAGATTAGTGGAGGAGATACAAAAACAAAATACATGAACATTAATTTAGGTTCGCGCAGAAGGCGAATATACGATTCTTCGCAGCAATCGTTTTTGAAATCAACAACAAATTTTGAATAGAAATAAGTAAGCCTTGCTTTTTTTGTATTCAAAATACAAATTGTTTTAAAAAAAGTGTTCTGCAAAATTGTGCAAAAAAAAGTAAAATTACTTTAAAATAGTTAAATATTAAGCTAGTGGCCAAAGTTTTCGGCGATAGTGAATGTGTTCCTTGCAGCAGCAAAAAACAACAAAAATTTTTATTGTTTTATAAAATATTTGCAATAATTCAATCTTCTGTTATATCTGGCAGATGACGAAACTGGCTCTTCATTATTTCAGTTTGGTTTTGATTTTTTTATTTGTTTATACACAATTATTTATTCGATAATATATTAAACAATATTTAATATGTGACTAATGCCGCAAACATAACAATAAAAAAAACATTTAAATTCGTTGTTTTATTTTATAAAACCTATTACGTTTCGCATATAACGCTTCCAAGCGGGTCTACTACAATTCCTAAAAGCGATTTATAATTTAATCTTCTTGGCGAACCGTAGTTGATTTTACGTAGAGAATCGCAAACAAATCTTCTTGGCGCGTCACATATGCAACTTTTAGACGCACCGCAGAAGTTTTATCTTGAAGATTCGCCTAAGTGGAACAGTTTCATACAAAGAATGGAACTTCCGCGATCAGAATCCGACATCGTAGGCGATCAGATAGATCCTCATGGCGAATCGTATAAGATTCTTTCGCGATTGTAAATGCTAGCTGGGTATATGCAAAAACATTTTCACTTCTACATACTTTATGAATAAAACACACAAAAAAACTTGTTTCGTTTAATTTTTCTTATATATATTTTTAATTGAAAAACTTCCGCAGAAGTCGATAGGCAAGTATGTTTGCCAGCCTACCACGTCTAGGATAGTAGTCCAAGCTCACCGAGATGATTGTTTTCAGCTAATTTGAGATCGTAGAAGAAGTTTATCGAGCTTATTTTGAAATGAAGCCTCGGGAAACCTTACCGTCGTGAAAGGGTTAAGACTGAACTAAGTTATAAATGAAGCTATGCTCCATGCATACAACACCATGAACACACAAAATCTGGAGCTTATTGAGTTACCTAAGCAAAAACTATGACACGAAAACTAAAGACCTTTTCATATAACTTATATGTTAATTGAAAACTTTGAGGCGAACTTTCTCGAAACTTTGAAATTAGACTTAACACATTCAATACGATTTTTTTTCAAAGATACAAGCGTCAATGGCCTTAGGGCATGAAATGGCAATAACGTCTACTTTTTGTACCAACTAAATGCATAAATCATCGCATGGCATGCAAAAAGTAATGTGATGAAAAATAAATTACAATAGGGGTATTCACTTCATTGCTGAAATTTCAGAAATTGGAAATTTCCGACGTGTTGAAGTGAGCGACACATGACACATGAATCTGTCAAACTTAAAATCGCCATTGCTTTATTTCGTTGGTGGGCTTGTTACCAAAACAAATAATTATGTTAACAAACTTGTGCTTTCTGCTTTTTAATAGAAAAATAATGCCAAAAAGATAGAAAAACTAATTATATGATCGGCTACAATGGAGTTAATGATAATGATGTTCTTGCTCGCATACATTGCATCAGATTTTATGAGGTATTTGACAGAATGCTCTTCTTCTTATCGAAATTATCATTTCACAATGACTCAAACTCATTAAACAGATTTGCTTATGGTTACTGAACACATCTTTTCTTCATCTTCATCAACGCAATAGGTGATTAAATTTAAAAAAACTTCGGAAAACCGAAACAACAACAATTGCACTGAAGTTTTCGTAAATTTCAGCATTTCGGAAATTTCAGCACTGAAGTGAATACCCTTAATATACATATGTGAATGATGTTGTTTTAGTTAAATAAGAATATTCAATGGGACACATGTGTCCCTTCAGTTTTGAAAGGGTTAACCTGTTATTGCTTATCGGCACAGATATATTGTATACAACTTTTGCTATAGTTTATCTACTTGTTCACAAAGACGCCGTTTTTAATTGCATGCAAATTAAGATATTAAAGTAGTATTTGATTATTTTGTTTTGTAATGCTGTTGTAATTCTATTTTGTAATATTTTTCTTCACACTGAGAATTCAAAGAAAGGATTTATTATAAGAAAAAAAAAAAGGATTAAAATATCAAAAAATTTGATAACTATTCGTCTATACAACGTACTTTTTTAATATTGTCACCAAAAGATCCGCCACTGAATAATAACACAATTTAACAAAGGTACTTTTTAACCCTGGATAACCAATCATATTTCTAATACGTTATAACCAATGTTAGTTGATTCGACTAAGTACATAAGTACATAAAATACATTAAAAACTGTTGAAAATGGAAAAACTATGTAAATTTTACTAGAAATAAAAAAACATTAATATTGGTCTTTGGTTTTTTTTTTATTTTTTACATATTTTCAAAAGCTACTTATTTCATCAGTTCGAGATATATCACATAAGATTATTGAAAAAAAAATAGTAATTAAACATAAAAAACTTAAAAGGCTCTTCTATCACTATACGAATAAAGCATTATTTAATATTATTAAAATAAAAAAGTTGAAATCAATTGTTTATCACAAGAGACACAATTCGCGGCACAATAGTCGAAACGACTAGCATTGGTTATCCAGGGTTAAAATTATATTTGTTTTTGTTTTTGCTCTCATTTGTTAATGTGTGTAACTGTTTAAAATCATTCACTCTCTTGTTGTTCATCTGTGGCCTGCTGGTTCAGTATATTTTTAAAAAAGTTAATTGAAATTATTACACACACTCCTTAAAAATATACGAATAAAGGAAAAATTGTTTTAATTAAATGTTTTAAAAAAACTTAAAATTGTATTGATTACAATAAAAAAATAAATTTTAGACTTTTTCAAGTTTTTTTACGTTTTTTTAATATACTTTGCATATTGTTTGCATATTACTTACATATAACTTGCATATAAGTTGCACATAATTTGCATATAAAAAAACTCTAGTAAACTCTATACCATATAGAAATATATAGGCAAGAACCGTTAAAGCATTTATTTTGAGAAAAAACCATTTCTACATAAAAATCCGCAGTGTATTTATTAAAAATCAAGAGAATTTTTGCATTGAAAAATGTTTGTTTTAATTAAATTTTTATTAAAATATTGACTAATAAAAGAGAAGCTTAGCACAAGTAGCAAGTTGACGTTTAAATTCATAGAATATAACGGCGGTTTCGATAAGTGTTTCCACAGCTTTTGCTTAAAAATGCTTGAATTTTAAACAATATGCGAGGTTATTGCATTTATAAATTTTCCTTTTTTTGTGTACGAGGTTCCTGCATATAAGTTTTTCACCCGAAAGTGATACACATAGAGCCCTACCATTTTTATGCTGATGCGGCAACTAATAAAAGAGCTTTTTTTATAAAAAAACCAAAATAGAGTTTTTTGAGTTACGAGGTTAAGTAAGCCACGAGATTAAGTAAGCCACTGTGGCGACCGTGGCCTAGTGGGTAGAGTGCGTGGCCCCTAATCTAAAGAACCGCGGTAGCCCGGGTTCAATTCCAGTTCAGACAAAAAGTGTTTTCAATTGAATTAATTTTTCTGTTCGGTCGTCACCTCTCTGCAGACAATGACAAACTTCAGAGAGTAAAAGTTGCCATGTAAAGCTTCTTAAGAACATAAGCCGTTCGGAGTCGGCATAAAACACGTAGGTCCAGTTCTAGATCATTTATGATCAAACATTTAATTACACGCAGAATACAATTGATCAACAGAAGCTTGGTCAAAGTCCTTCCAAGGGCTGAAATGACCAGTTTATTTTATTATTTTTTTGGTTAAGTCAGAGATCAGTCGACATACAACGATGTTCAACCCAAATTGTAGTAAAATTTTGTCGTTTATGTAAAATAAATTACTTTTGCTACAAAATTAAACTAAAAAAAAAAATTTAGCACAAGATTGAAGTTTTTTTAAAACTTTTCTCTCAAAAATTGTCTTTACTTGATGCAATTTCTTATACATTTTCGGAAAAACGTCACAAATAATAAAAAAATGTATTTATTATCATTAAGATTAAGTTAGTACAATTTATTTAATGGTCTCAAAGTGAATCAGCTATGATATCATCTTACTTAATTATTTAATATAGCTGTGAGTTTCATCAAGATACCGTATCTGTATCTGTTAGTCAATTTATCAATTAACTCTTGGAGTACTTAGTTTAATTAAAACTTTGGGAATATTTTATTTTAAGAACTTTAAAGAACAACGGTATAACATGTTGTGATAAGGAAAATACTGCTATTATTAAAGATATGATGATTAGATAATATCATTTTTAATTGAATTAGTATTATATATAAAAAAATATTAAAAAACGGTCAAGTGATAAGAAAACCAATTGTATATCCAATTTACAACTGCTATAAATACATTCCTTGAAAACGTTTGAATCAACAGTCACATAGAACAGTTCAACTAAGTAACTAAACCACAAGCAGAATGAAGTGTAAGTATTTTTGAAAAAGTCATATATTTAACCTTTCTTTAATGCTTTATTGTTACAGTTCTTTGGACCGCAATTACCATTGTCTTGGCCATTTTCCTTATAGAGCCAGGAGTAAACTGTATCCCGTCTATTCCAACAGCTCCACCAACACCGCCAACTTTATCTACTGTCTCTGGTAGTGATGGTAATGGAGGTGGTCCCGGATCTGTAGCATCAACGTTGGCAAATATTGGCGTTTCAACTGTGACACCTTTGTATGGAACCACATCTGGCAAAAAGGTGGTGCTTCAGGGTCGCCTGGTTTAAATTAATTAAATACAGACGGTCGTCATACTTTTTTAGATTTTATCTTAAAAATATTTCTTGCATTAATAAAGCATAAATACAACCAAGCATACAAATTCTTTGTCAGCATTTTATTAAAACATCTCTAATGTTTATAAACAGGTTTAAAAGAGGATATAAAACAGTCGTTGAAAGTAGGAAAACTTAATTTGGACCCTGTAGGTTAAAAAATAAAAGCAAAAGCCCTGACAGAGGTCAGACCAAGTAAAGTAGAATCAATTGGTGCCGTGAGAGTAGAGTCGTTTCCACGGACCTTCCCTTGGTATATGCATGCTGTGATGCCGATAAAAGTGCAGAGTCGATATTGCTGCATAGATACAGATCTAATAGGCGTTAGAATTATCCAATAGACTTATAGGCCTGAAATCTTCAGGAGTGAAATCTTCTTTGATGAAAATAAAATCAAACGCTATTGGAGATGATGGTATTTCATTGAAATTCATTAACCTTTGGACAAACACATGGTTCTGGCCAGGCATATTTCATTTTTGAGCGTTAATTAAACATACTTCTAGTTTAGGTAGATACCTGTATTTCCCGGTAGCCACCTAAAATATTGTTGGCTTTCTATTTAAAAAAAATTTCTTAAATATCGTACCAACACGAAGAAAACTGCAAAAAAGTCCCCCTCGAACAAACACATATGCCTGGCCGTCTGGCCCTGGTCAACAAACCGACAAAGCTGCTCCCATTTGCGACATATGGAACTTATTGAATAACAATCTTGCCAATAATTTTGAAAAATACGAAAGTGTAACCATCGATGAGCAGCTAATTCCATACCGTGGGCGCACAAAGTTCACGCAATACATCCCATCAAAGCCCGCAAAGTATGGCATAAAAGTATGGTGGGCATGCGAGGCGAAAACCAAATATCCGTTGCAAGAAAAACTGTACACTGGTAAAGAGGGAGAACAACGAGAGATAAACCAAGGCGAAAATGTGCTCATGAGTTTGGCTAATCGATACGCCAACAGCGGCAGAACTATTGTTGCTGATAACTTCTTTACAACATTAGACGCAGCTAAACGTCTTTCGTCGATTGGACTAGCATACGTTGGCACCATTAAATCCAACAAAAGGTGTCTTCCCAAAGAAGTGAAAAAAAACAGCAAACGGCCAGTGATTTCATCTATGTTCGGTTTCTATGATAACCTTGTATCACTGTGCAGCTACGTTCCAAAAAAGAACAAAATCTACTATCCACTGTGCACTAAACCAAGAAAGTTGAAGGCGTAGCAAAAAAACCGGAAGCTATATTATTTTACAATTCAACAAAGGCCTGCGTTGATACAATGGATCAAATGGTAACGCATTACTCCACAAAACGGTCAAACAGACGTTGGCCATTAGCATTTTTTTGCAACATGATAGACGTCATGGGATTAGCCGCTTACATCATATGCAATGAAAATACAGAAGGTATCAGAAAGGAGAAGCGACGAATGTCGCATGAACAACTGAAACTGTAATACTGAAAATCGCATGAACAACAACCATATTTTGGGACAACATTCAACCCGTTTGGTCATTGAATCTTTCTTTGGAAGGCCATTGAATATTCCCATTAACATGCTACCTAACCAACAAAGCGGTCCTAGTGCACTGAATTCCAGAAAAGATTGCAGAATTTGTGCCACGCACGACAAAAAGCTGTTTGTTTTTCATGCATTCCACAAAATGAATAAAAATTTTTTTACATTTAGGTAGCTACATATATCAACAAATAAAAAAAAAGTCTAAAGACAAAAATAATAAACGAGCATACTTAGAAATTCAAAGTTACGGTACCCTTTTTGCCATACAAATGCATATAAACGTATAGAGGTCTGGCCAGGCATATGTGTTTGTTCGAAGGTTTCAGAATATGTGTTTGACGGGGGGTTAAAATCATATCACCCTTTAATATAAAACCTTTGACGCACATAATAAATCACTGCTTTACTACTTCTTGTTTTTCATCGTCATGGAAACTATCCACAGTTATACCAATTCCTAAAGCAACACATGCATCGACAGATATGAAAGATTATAGACCCATAAGTATTCTGTCTGCTCTTTCCAAAATCTGTGAATCTATAATGGATGGCCAAATTAATGAATATTTAAAATCAAATAATCTCCTATCACCATACCAATCTGGCTTTCGATCCGGACATAGCTTTGCAACAGCAACGCTAAAAGTTTTTGATAATATTCGTTCATCTTATGATGCAGGTCATGTTACTTTATTATGTCTTTTAGATTTTTCTAAGGCATTTGACTCTGTGAACCATTTTGTTTTAGTAAAAAAATTTAAGTGCTTTTAACTTTATTGACAACTATCTTGATGGAAGAAAGCAAAGAGTAAAGATCGGCAACCGTTTTTCCGATTATAAGGATGTTAAAAGGTGTGTGCCCCAAGAGTCAATTCTTGGGCCTTTGCTCTTTAGTATTTTTATAAATGATATTTTTAAAGTGTGCAATAACGTAAGAATGCATGGCTATGCTGATGATATTCAGTTATATACATCCAATCGCATCGGACTTGTTGAGGACTTATGTTGTAGACTAAATGAAGACCTAACTGCAATCGTAAAGTGGGCATCAGATAATGATCTATGCCTTAATGCCAAAAAATCAAATGTTCTTCCTATCTCCAGGGATAAACTTGACCACCAACAAATACCACCGATCTTTTTAAGTAATAATTGTCTACGAATGGTTGATAAAGTTAACAATTTAGGTTTTTATATTAACACTAGACTTTCATCTTCTGATCATGTTAACAATATTGTTCAACAAGTTTACTACACGCTTACACGATGCTTACGAATGTCTGCTAAATTTACTCCGATTGAGACAAAAAAGAGGCTTGTTGTACAATTAATACTTCCAATCATATCTTACTCAGAACTAAGTTACAGTAAACTTGACTCGGACTCTTTGTATAAAATTCAGGTTGCCTTTAATGATGCAGCAAGATACGTGTTTGGCCTGAGACGCTTTTATTTATTTATTTATTCGGTCTACTGATTAAACAATCTAACAGACTATAATACTTAATCGTTATAATTAATTATAAAATATACATCTCAATAATATTTAATATTGCGAAGAGAGATATAATGACTTAAAAACTATGGAATAAGGAACATAGTAACATTTACAAGGAAGCATTAAAGTAACATTAAAAATTATTGAGTTTTCGGGTTTTACATTAACAATTTAACATTAACAATTTTAAATATAGAAAAATATAAACTTAATGAACATAGATGCAACAATTATGATACGTACGAATGCAGGTAATTCAAACACAACGATGCAAACGCCATATAAGTATGAATTAATTGTATAAAATAAACAAGTCAAGTTTAAATCGTGATAGGCTAACATTAAAATTCAAGACAGATGCTAAACTATTAGAAAGCCGTATACAACGAGTTAGTGGCGAGTTTAATGCATAGTTAGATCTATGAGCACTATCCTCAAATAATCTATTAAGCCGTAAATTTCTAGGTGGATCATACAGATTAAGAATTCTTGAAATCTCTTGGCATTTAATATTACCATTGAGTACGTTATAGACAAATATTAGGGAACAATATGAGCGTCTGTCCTTAAGTGATTGCAATCCTAGCAATTTTCTCCTTTCCTGATATGAGGGGAGACCATCCGACCATCTCATTTTGCGCAGAGCACATTTTGTGAACAATTTTTGAATCTTTTCAATACGATTTGAGTGTTCATCATAATAAGGGTTCCAAATAATTGAGCAATATTCTAATTTACTCCTTACCAAAGAGACATACAAAGCCTTCAAAGTCATAGGATCTTTAAAATTGACAGAATTTCTTTTTATAAATCCCATCATAGCAAAGGATTTACTAATAATATAATCAAAATGACTCTTAAAATTCAGATTATAGTCAAAAATCACGCCCAGATCTTTATTTTCAATTTTACGAGTCAAGACAATATTATCGATGTTATAATCAAAGCGAATAAGCTCAGCACATTTAGTAAATGAAACTATGCAACATTTATTAATATTTAGTTTAAGGTTATTTAGCATGCACCATTCCTCAAATTTGGACAATTCAGCTTGTAATCTCCAACAATCAGAAATATTAGTGACATTTGAAAAAAGTTTAACATCGTCCGCAAATAATAAACATTTGGCAAAAGAGAAAATTTCTGGCAGATCATTTATAAAAACTAAGAATAGTAGCGGACCACTGTGGGTACCCTGAGGTATCCCAGAAAAGGCTTCAATAGCCACTTCCGATACTGTGGAGCCTATTCTAACAAATAGCTTACGGTTGATTAAAAAATTAAATATAAATTCTAAAAGCGAATCAGAGAATCCAAACTTTTTTAATTTTAATATGAGGATCCTATGATCTACTTTATCAAATGCCTTGGAGAAGTCAGTGTACACGACATCTAGTTGGCAATGCTTTTCCATAGCCATTGTGATATGGTTGGAAATTAAAGCCAAGTTTGTGTTAGCTGATCTACCAGGCAGAAACCCATGCTGACAGTCACATATCTGGTGTTTAATAAGTTCAAACATTTTGATTTGGATAATATTATCGAATAATTTGGCAAATGTACCTTGCTTAATTATAGCTCTGTAATTTTTGATATCACCACGATTTCCTGATTTAAATATCGGGACAATAAAACAAATTTTCCATGTATCTAAAAATTTTTTTGATTTCAGACACAAGTTATATAACATTGAAACCGGCTTTGCGATATTACTAGAGCATAATTTAAAGAACCCGGGTGGAAAACCATCTTTTTCATTTTTGAAACTAGACTTCAAGTTAGAGATTGCAGATAAGACGTCATCTTCATAAATTGTGAAATCTTCAACTGCTCGAACATTGTTTGAGTCAAAAATAGTTGCGGTAAAAGGTACACTACTGTGATCTTCATAGACATTTTGGAAGAATTTAGCAAAGAGGTTACATGACTCACTAGTGCTATTGGAAGTATGTCCATCGTATTCCATACTAGCAGGAATACCATTAGAGCAGCGGGCATCATTAATATAGCGCCAGAAAAAAGATGGATTTAGTTGCAATTCGGACTCAATTTTTAAAATATATTCATTATAGAGGTAATTATGGAGAAAATTAAACTCATTCCGTAATTGCTGAAAACGACTACGGTCAACAATGCTTTGGCTAGTCTGGAATTTTTTAAATGCTTTATTTTTAAGATTTTTTAAATGCGACAAACTCTTGTTGAACCAAGGGCGCTTATTACGGCGAGTGAATGATTTTAACGGTATCAAATTAGATGTAGAAAATAAAAATTGTTCACAAATATACACAAACGCTTTATCAGGATCAGAAAATGTATTCAGTACAGACCAGTCACAGTGGGCTAGAATTGAATTTATCTTGTCGAAATCCCCTTTAGCAAAGTCTAGCTCAATGGGTGAGACTACCTCAACTTCATCAAACTTATAAAATTCAAAGAAAACCGTCAAAGCTTTATGATGTATGCTATTTTTAGAGATAGGGGAACAGTTTGGCTCACAAGAGAATTTTAGATCCTCAGTAACAAATATTAAATCAAGGATTCTGTTAATATCATTTTTGACAAAATTAATTTGATTTAGTCCATTAGATAAAAAAAACGATATAAAAGAGGATTCAATATCCGATTTAAAGTTAAAGGGTAACAAATTGTTACCCTCATATGCCCAAGAAACATTGCCCAGATTGAAATCACCTAAGACTATCATATGTTGATTTGGTGTTAGCATGTTCGATATGTATTCTATGTTGTACAAATGGTTATTATAGATTTCAAGAACGGTGTTAGGTGGAACGTACGAAATTAAGAAATAAATTGACTTATTAAATACAAAATCTACCCTTACAGCAATCTGCTCAACCAGTTTATCAATAATCGGTAAACAAATAAGTTTGCTACTAATATCAGCTCTGACGGCAATCAAGACGCCTCCTCCTTTGGCACGTCCTGTAGCAATAGCACATCGATCCAGTCGATACACATGATAAAAGTCATCAAAAAACTCAGCACTATTAATGTCGTTAATGAGCCAAGTTTCAGTTAAAGTTATGATATCGTACTCATGGAGAGAGACCGCTAAACGAAATTGTGAAGATTTTGTTCGAATGCCACTAGCATTGTGATAGTACAAAGAGTATGTGTGCTGTTTACACTCAATCCCTTGACTCAACGATGTTATGGTGCCATTATTCAAGAATGTGTTCAGATTGGTCAGCTGACCCTCAACAATTGAAGACGTTGTATGATTAGGCTGAGCCATGATAGACGGGGGATGCTCACGGCTTGGGACAAGACCGGCTATATTTCGTGCGACATTTGTATCAGCACTCAGGTTACAGCTGCTGTCTAGCAGTTTTTTGGAGAAGTAGATGATGTTAGAGCGTAGTTCTGAGTATAATTTTTAGATGTTGAGATTGAAGTAGGACGCATAATGAACTCACGGACGAGGACACCATACGGCCAAAAGTCATTGCAAATAATTATATTATAGTCCGGGTCTGATACATGAATTTTGAATGAAGCAAAATCTCGTTGAACTCTACGATTTAGCTTTATACATGTTGGAGTCGTTTTGGGAGCCGGCAATTTATTAAAAATATAATCAGCAATATTTTCCACTGTAGTAGTAGCAGCAAGTCTTGATATAAATATTGTTTTACGTGGCGGCCGAGGTACTACAACCAATTCAACCAATGGTCTACTAATTGTTGACACAAGAGGCTGAGTTGATGTATTTATAGGACGCTGCAACAGATGATTAGATTCCATGTCTGCTATGTGATCGACTCGTGGCAATATAAAGTTAGACTGGCAAGCAACATTGTTATTAATTGGTATAACGGTGGATGCATTGAGGTTACTGTTGACATCGATAGTATGCATATCGGTAAGAGTGGGAGGTTGGGTTACAGAAGTCGACTGAATTACATTGTGATCGTCGGAGGCTATAATCCGATCAACCAATGGTCTACTGCTTTGAACATATATCTGAAGAGAGTAGAAGCATTTTAGGTTGTAGAATTATAAACTACTTAAATGTGAGAAATTGTTTATTTTTGCATAAATTAATTTCCTGTAAAACTCCCGCATACCTTTATGAGAAATTACGCTTCAGTGTTTCACTCGAACACACAACCTCATAATACCTAAATTCAATTCCTTACATACTAAGCGACTTTTCTTCATCAACGCCATCAAACTCTGGAATTCTTTACCTACTAGTTTAAAATCTATTGTCAGCACGAATAAATTTAAGTCTTATGTTATTTATTACTTTTCAAACATCTAACTGTCTATTACTTATTTTTCTAATTAGTTATTTTGTCTTACTTTATTTTATCTATGTTTTTATATTTATAAGACTGTCTATTAAAATCATAAATAATGCATCTAGTATTTTAAGTTATTTAAAGTTGTCAAATTTTAGGTTAACAGTTGATTATACATACAAATTTGTTGCACTATTAAAATAATAGTTATAAATTAAGTATTTTATGTATTTCAAAGTATTGAAATTTTAAGTTAACTGTTGATTATGCATATAATTTTGTTGTACTGTTAAAAGATCTTTTGTATCTTATTGTACAATTAATATCAAATAAATATGAAATATGAGTGGTGCGTAATGTCTTACCTGCTTTAGATAAAAAAGATGCACCCATAGGCGCACCACTACCTGGGAAGTGCGTGTCTAATAGGAGGTTAAGAGACTCCTCACTAAACACTGAGGAGTCTAGTGTGCTAGCAAAAATCTTGTGTAGCCTAGATGCCTCTGAGATTTCTTCAATTTATTCACATAACTGTTTCCAAGAGGATCTTTAAGCTTTCATGACTTCAGCTTTGAAAAATTTGAGTGTTAGCTTGTATGTTGCCCAATCAAGCTCAGCTCTTGAACGTTAAGCTGCGTGAGAGAGCCTTCTGCATTGAGTCCTAAGCCCATTCAGTACGGAGAACCACCACTTTGGTTTTAGCTTTCCCCTTGTTGTTCTTTTAGCACCTGAGGAAACAAGAGAACAACTTATTGCTTTGGTAAGTACATCGACTAGATCAGCTGCCGATTATGGTTAGTCAATCGGAACTAATGGCAAATGGTTTGCCGAAGCCCTTTTATATAATCTCAACACCCAGTCCGTCTTGCAGAATTAGGCTACTACTAATCAGAACGTGTCCTTGACTGACTCGAGGCTGACTGCAACCACATCTCTATCGCAGTATCTGTGACGCAAGAAGAAATTTATATTATTTTTTGCCTACAATGCACGTTCTAGGCGTACCTACATTACTGACTACCAGCGTCCTCAATACGCACGCACTGCCACCACATACTCAGGGTTCTTGGATGAGGGCTACGTTGAATCCACCCTTTTTCAGGTGAACTAAGAAATTCTCGGAGGCAAGCTTGGAGTGATGAAGGTTAATCTGGAGCACCTTCATTCGCTTTAGATTTGTGGCTGTCCACCTTCGTTGTGTAAGCCTCTTCCTCCTTAAATAGCTCCTCCAGAAGAGCATCAAGAGTGATAGAGACCCAACACCCCGATAAAGTATACCGAATTCACTGGCATTCCCTCTCCATGTCTGATTCAGGCGTACAGCATTGGGGCTCAGCGACTTCAACTCCAGCCTGGCATAAATGAGCTTCAGTTGTATACAAAAACCAAAGGATTTTCCTCTTTTCTTTATCGGTTGCAACCATTCGGCATTTAGCAACAGGAGAACCTGCCTAGGGACCAATAAGCTCCTCTATTTTGCAAATCGCCCAGCTTTCCGTGAAATGTCCAAATTGCAAATCTGGAACATTTTTAAAATGCCTTCCCGCTTAGAGCACGTGACTGGTAGCCACACTCGTTGAGCTATTAGTTTAACGTGGCTAGAGTTATGCCACAGGATTCTCCTCCAGATCAATGCGGCCTCTATCATCACTATTTGTCCCGGGTGACCCTCTTTGTGTCAATGACACCCAACACCATGCTTTGCCTCTTGGCCACTTCGCTATACGACCTGCCTTCAGTATTACTGAGCTTCTTTGGTCTTTTGACATCTGGTGCCTTCCCGTCTTGAACCACTTAAACACTCTTGTTCTTGATAGAGCTTGATCACCAAAGAAATTCTGCAACATACTGAACGTATTTGCTGCAGAATTTTACTGCGCATGCAAAATAAAATGTATTTTCTTTGACTTACTAAGTTAAACATTGCAAAAAGCAAAAATCTTCTCTTTATTGTTCACGAAAACGAGCGATAAATGGTTACCCACTGAACATAATGGGATTTAATTTGAAAAAAATTTGAGTGCAGTTTCAGGTGGCCAGTCCCGTTTACATGTGAATACAATAGTATTGCAATAAATTCGTAAAGAATTTCTGATAACATTTTCTATTTTACATGAAAAATTAAGGACGGCATATTTTAATAACTATACAATATAGTTTTCTAATTGAAGGGTTTACTGGAATAACGTGAATAATCAGGAATAATCTTCTTGTGCCAATGTGATTTCTAACACGTTTGCAAACTTCTTTAAATCAACTTACTCCGATATACCATTTAATACTAGCACGGTGTATCCTTTTCTTCCGCCAGTTAACTCTTTTGAAACTCCTGTAATAGACCCAAATATTGTTAAGTATTATCTTCGGCAAGTAAAATCTTCTTTTACGACTGGCCCTGATAAAATTCCAAGCTGTATTTTAAAGCAATGTGCTACAAACCTGTGTACTCCTCTAGCAAACATTTTTAATATTTCCTTGCATAGTTGTTATATATGGAAGGATTCTTATATTATACCCCTTCATAAATCTAGCTCCAAGATAGATGTTTCTAACTATCGAGGAATTGCAAAATTAAGTGCAATCCCTAAGTTATTTGAGAAAATCATAACTGATCAATTAACCCACTCCGTGTCTTCCACCATTTCTGTCTTTCAACATGGTTTTCTGAAGGGTAAGTCCACTACAACAAACCTCTTAGAGTTTACTACGCGTGTTATAAATGGTTTTACTTTGGGACTGCAGACTGATGTTATTTATACGGACTTTAGCAAAGCTTTCGACAGTGTTAATCATAATCTTCTTTTGAAAAAACTCCAACTTATTGGGTTTCCTGTCACATTATTAAATTGGATAAATTCGTATTTATCTGGACGCACTCAAAAGGTTTTATAAAAGAATTCTCTTTCAAAAAGTATTTCTGTCACTTCTGGCGTTCCTCAGGGAAGTCATCTTGGGCCGGCTTTGTTTTTACTATTCATTAATGATCTTCCTTCGGTAATAAAACACTGTAACGTCTTAATGTACGCTGACGACGTGAAACTTTTTCTTTGTTACAAATCACCCGAAGAACGACATCTTTTATAATCTGATCTAAATAGACTTGTGGACTGGTGTAGCTTAAATATATTAAATTTCTACTTAAAAAAATGTAAGCAAATGACATTCTCGTGAAGATCTGCTAATAACATAAATTACACTATAAATAACACTAACTTAGAAATAGTTTCCAGTTTTCTCGATCTTGGTGTTATTATGGATTCAAAACTTCGCTTCAATATCCACGTTAATATGGTGATAAATAAGGCAAGAGGAGTCCTTGGTTTCATTAAAAGGTGGGCCAAAGAATTCAGTGATCCCTTTACTACTAATTTATTATATATGTACCTCTCTCGTAAGGCCAATTCTTGAATATGCATCAGTTATATGGAACCCACAATATAATGTCTACATCGACGCCATAGAATCCGTTCAGAAACAGTTTTTACTTTTTGCTTTACGTCATAGTCGTTGGAACCCCAATGTTATGATTCCATCGTATGAAATACGCCTTAAAATTATTTTACTACCTTCCCTAAGAAGCAGAAGAATGATGCTTAATGTCATGTTTCTGTATAAATTACTTCGTGGCGAGATTAATTCGGAATATCTTATCTCAGCTCTAAATTTTAACATCCCAAGGAAAGGAACTAGACAATTTCTGTTTTTCAAGTTGAGTCAGTGCAGTTCTAATTACGCTCTTCATGAACCTTTACGGTGTATGTGCAGTGATTTCAATGACAACTTCAACATGATTAATTTTTCTGATTCGGTAGACGTCTTAAAACGGAAAATTATATTACATTTAAATAATTAAATCAATTTAACTTCATCCTATTATACCTAACGCAGTTTTATAACAATATAATATTGGTAATTGAGATGGTTCTGTTTCTCCTTTTTGTCTCGATATTATGTTTTATAAAGTAAGCACCATCAAATATGAATCGTAATTAAAACTTACTTTTTAATTATTCAATATTCAAATTTTAAATCGAATTGTGATTTACGTGCTCACGTGGTTTCCTGATTTGAAATTAGACTGAACTCACACTATCACCTGGATTGGTGTGCCAGAGTATATCTCTTTTCCACACAAGTTTATGCCTGCGTTGGCCCAAATGCATATCCAACTAATAGGGATTTTGATTTGGCGGATATGAGATTTATCTCATTTCCACGTAGGTCCTTGGGTTGGACAATGGCCGCAAACCAGTTAAAATGAGTTTAGTGTTTTGGATTGTTTTTGAAATCAGGATTGTTTTTCGGGTACCTTAAATTGATAATCATTTTAATTTAATTCGATGTTGCTTATTTATATGGAAATAATTATACTTAAATACGCGTTTGTTATATATGAAATTTTTAAATTCCGCTGAAAAGCCAATTAATGTGCTTAGTGGAAAATCCTAATTGCCAATAGGGGGTATGTTTAGTACATAGGTACATTCTGTCTGTTCTGGCTGATCCGGGCAGGATCTAGAATGTAAATCGTGCATGCGTATAGGTCGGGTATACGTATCTTTGGAAGATTCATACCTCCGGGCGAATCCAAAAAAAAAAAAGGCCACATGATCTTAAAAATTTTTTTAAGCCTAAATACATTACTCAACGCATTGCCAACAACCACTGAAGAAATTTTGGCTATTTTTTATTAATTTTCTAACCTATTTGTAAAATTTTCTGTGCTTAATTCCATTTTTTCATTCAAAAAAACTTTTTTTCAAAACTTCAAAGAGACTTCAGTCTCTTATTTGAAAATATTTTTTGTATGGACTATCATGTTCTTGCTATAACGCCTTCAATTCTAAAACAATACCATTTTTAAGAATTATATTTGAGTTTCCTGAAGTTCATGAAGCAACAGGTTGCAACAACAACAACAAGTTATTTCGTTGATCGCTACATCAACTTTTCAGTAGTCTTCTGTTGTTTTTAAGCAGTATTTTTATACTATTTCGCAAAAAGCTAAAGTTTCAAACAATAACTGCATTGATTCAGCAAGTATTTGTTGTTGTGTTTTTTGCTAACTTATTTATCACGGATCAATCTAGTTTTCTGTTTTAGTTTAACTACACGGGTAAAAATGTTGGACTACATTTTAATCCAAATTTTAGTTTAAAAGAATTTTTAATCCAAAAAGTGCTATTTTTTAATCCCTTCTTTAGTTTAATTTAGCTGGGTCTCAAACCCATGTTCCTGAAAGCAACTTAACCTTATTAACAACTGAGTTTGATGAGTGGATAAGGTGTTGGACCAGCACATCAGAGGATGTGTGTTCAAATTATGAACTGGGTAAAATTTTTCTTATATTAAGTTAATATTAATATTGTTTTTTGTAAACTTTAACACCAAACACTAAACACTAATCTTTTTTGGATTAGAAATTTTTAAACTTTTCCTTGGATTAAAAAATAATCTTTTTTTGGTGATGTCCTATTTGTAATCCAAAAAGTTTAAAATTTAATGCAAACTTTTTAACCGTGTAGATGCAATTACACACGTGATTTTTTTTAACATTATTAATCAGATACTATATTGCTCAATTTCTTTCATTTCCCTGACAATGCAGTTTACTTATCGTATTACTTATATTATTGGAAAAATTTCTTTAAGTCATCTTATAGCTGGGAAATCTATAGACTTGCGAAAAATTAAGCTGTTCCTTTAACGAGACAGGCTAAAACTCGGTATTTCTCTGCCAAACTTGAACTCTCCCTTCCAACAAAAACACTTTGGAACAAAATCAAAAACGTGGAGTTTGCAACAAAAATAGCAGCATTATCAATTATTTTTTTGTTGATAATGCTGCTCCTTCTAATAATAATATTTTTTCCCTATGTAGTCGGTCTTGCAGTTGAACGAGATGTAGGTAAAAGTATATCACAGATTAAATCGAATGCTATTCCAGAAGATGGCATTCCCATCAGGTTTATTAAACTATTGTTGCCACACACAACAAGCCCTCTAACCTGTGAAAAGTTTCCATCGTTCTTTCAGTAGAAAAAAAGCGAAACCCTTGATGTTAGGCCCATAAGTATCAATGATTTTAGGCCCATAAGTATCTTATCGCCATTGGATTATGTTTGTGAGAAACTTATGGCTCAACAAATTACCAATTATTTAGTTGATAGAAACCTGCTATCCCCTTTTCAATCTGGTTTTAGGTCAGGACATGGTTGTTCTTCTGCTGTGGTTAAGGTCATCGACGATAAACGACCGGAATATGATGACCGCTTCTGTGTTTGTTAGATTTTTCAAAAGCTTTTGATAAAGTAAACCATCAACACTTATGTTATAAGCTTAATTTTTTATTTGGGTTCTGTGACAGTGCAGTTAGGCCTTTTCCACACTTGGTCAACGCAACTCCAACTCAAGTTGCTAACCTGTGTATTTATACCGGAACCTTCAGATTAAGCAACTTGCACGCAACAAGTTCTCGACACGTTCTCAACCTGTTCAACGCAACGCGGCTTTCCGCAATTTTCATCGGCGACTTGTTGCATCAGTTTGTTTGTTTTGTGAATTGTTTGTAGTGCAGTATTAATCAAGGTGAATAAGTTAATTAATTAGTTCTTTTTTTCATTAATAGAATCTTAAAGAAGAAGAAATAGTTTGCAGGATGAATGAGCAAGTGTTAAATATTAAATAATAAATATATGTTGCATGACTTTTGAAGCAAGTCTGAAAGCATTCGGTTTATAGTTGCATTGCTTTTAAACTTTTTCGCTGTTGCGTTGATGTTTCGTTGGCATTGCGTTGACCAAGTGTGGAAAAGGCCTTAGACTTATGTCCAGTTATTTGTGTGATAGATATCAAAAACTTAAAGTTAGTCAATTGTCATCAGGGTATATATCTGGCATAAGTGGCGTCTCACAAAGTCTATACTGGACCCCCTCTTATTTTCTATGCTTATAAATGACATTTTTTTCTGTTTGCAATCATGCTTCTGTACAAGCTTACGCTAATGATGTCCAGTTATGTTCATCTAGACGAACAGGACTCCATAATGACTTATGTTGCAGAATGACCTCTGCAGCATCAACGAGTGGGGCCGATAGCAATGGTATTCTTCTTAATTCTTCGAAATCGTATGTACTGCCTATTTGTAGAGTTAAAACATGTGTTAATGATGTCCCTGATTTGTTTATTGGTCAAAACAAGCTAACAGTTGTGTCGAAAATTAAAAATCTTGGCATCTTTATAAATTCGTCGCTTTCTTGTGTCGACATTAGACCAGACGTAAGCTGGTTATGCAACTTATTTTACCTGTGATAACATACTCAGAGGTAGTATACAGTAAGCTTGACTCTTCCTCCCTGTTAAAGCTTCAAATTGTACGGCCTTCGTAAATTTGATCGACTGTTTAGTTTTCGAAATGCTATACTTGGATGTGAGTTGACAGCTTATCTTAATGCCAAAAATTGGATGTAGCTGCATAAAATAATTCACGAAAAAACACCTGGTTATCTATATGATAAACTGCAGTTTTGTATGTACAGAAGAAGCCACATTTTTATAGTTCCGAGACACACCTCGTTAATATCATCTAACCTGTTTTTCATCAACGACATTCGCTGTCATGAATTCCTAGGGAAATCATTGGGAGCGGACCATTAAGGCAATCGATTCTATCTTATTTTTCTTCTTTGTAATTTCTTTATCCTCCATCTTTTACTCTTTTACTGTTGTAAAATGACTGAATTCTGTTTAATTTTGTTATTTTTTGTTTAAATTAGGTTAACCCGAAACACCCTGCCGTTGCCATATGGCAACGCAAACACAAATACTTAAAATGTGTTTATTTTAGTTTAAACCATTTAATTTTTGCGTTAACAGAACAGATTCTGAAAATTTTAAAAAAAAATTTACTCAGGGTGATTCGGGTTAAGCTGATTATCCTTATAATTGATGTTATTACATATTTTATTTTTTTCTAATGAGTTGATATTACGTTTAACGTTAAAGTTTATGCTGTACTATAAAAAAGCCTAGCTCTTAGAGATCTTAGAGAAGTCAATCCCTGTCAATAGTTGCATTTACATGAATATTTGTAATAGAAATTTTTTTATTTAAAAATCCCGGGATCCCGGACGATTTAAGTCTCTTTAAATCCCAGAATTTTCTTTCCGGAATCTCGGGATTTTTGAATGAAATAAATTTCTATTACAAATATTCATGTAAATGCAACCATTTCAATTTAAATTGATATGAATATAGAATTAGAAAAACCTTTTATTAAGGCTGGAAAAGATTGCTAGGACGATGAGTGTGAATCACTAGAGCAAAGACTTTGCAAAAATTTAGAAGAATTTGCAACATCGGAAATAAGCAATGTATTTAAAAATTGTTTCAAATTTCTGACTTAGGAAATAATTTTGATTTGCAGTAAAGGCAATCGTGATCGAAACTTACAAATTACTTACGATTATCGTACAACTAATTCTACAACTAGCATGGAATCAGAACGGTGCTTCTCTTCAGTGGGTTATAATAATAAATTTTGTAATAATATCCGAACAAAACTATCTAATGAAAAATAAGACGCGTTAATCAGTTTAATGTAATTTGGCTTTATTCATATATTAGTACATAAGAAATAGTTTTTCTTTTGCGTACAATTAAAAAGTATAATATATATCTCGAACAAACATAAGATCAGAATGAAAAAGAAACAAACAGTTATTAAATTTATATTTAAAAATTACTTAAGTTAAATTGAAAAAAATCCTAAAATTCTTTTAAATAAAATAATAAAATCAGCACAAACTTATATCAAATGAAGTGAAGTATTAAATAAAAAAGGGTTAAATGAGAAAATGATAGAAAGTAAAAGAGAATTTAAGAAAAAAGTGCATTGGAAATAGATTTAAACTACCTTGGCAAGGAGTTCTACAATCTAATGGTGCTTACGAAAAAAGTCTTGAGGAATTTAAATATTTAAGGCGAGGAATTATCATATTTAAGCTTCTGGATGATAAACAAAACTGAAGTTTAGAATAGATAGTTTGGAGTGTATCAGCGTCTGCAGCAATATACAATTTCTTGTTTTTTAATAATGTTCTACATTGCATCCTATAATTCGTGTGCTTAGACCAGTAACATGGCTAAATCTTCTGAGTCCATACACATAACGGGCCGCATAGTTTAACGCCACTTGCAGTTTATGTAACGAATGTGAGCTTCGATTACTAAACACCACTTCAAAATAATGTATAAAAGGCATAATCAACTGTAATGTAACTTTAAAAATAATTAAAACAAAAAAATTAATTTTGAAAAGTCTTTCTTCTTTTTCATGATTTGCTGTACCTTGATTTGGCTTAAACACAAAAGAACATGAAGACGGTGTCTAAAAAAAATGTTTTGACACTTATGTAATAATACCTTAAACTGTTCTGTATTTTATATTTTTTGTTCTTTAAAATAATACAAGTTGCTAGTCATTAATTTTATTTAAGTTTTTTTGTGTTTATTAACAAAAAGGGTATTCACAATTGTGTGGTATCCAGTGTGGCCACGAGCTAAAAAAAAGAAAGCTAAACTGACAAAAAAAAGTCAAAACAAGCTAAAAAAACAACCAGATCTTTTTCATACAATTTTAGGGTTTTTATTTAGTTTTAAACATAACATATATTTTTCATATTGGTACTAGACCGTACTAGAAAAAATTTCGCCGCACACCATCTAATCGAAGCGTTTTTGGAAGGTAATTCTGCAAAATTCTTTTTACCAAACGTTTCGCCATATCTTCGACATTTACAGTCCGATCTTAATGTATGGTATATCGATGTTTTTGTCTTGAGAAGACTATTTTTTTGTTCCAAAGGAGATTGACCTCAAGTAACAAACGAACAAACAAACAAACAAGTACCTAGTTCTCGTACTTATCCACTAAATCTCAGTTCTTACCATTCGTATGTACCACTAATGGCCAAAAAGAATTAATCTTTTCCTAAAGCAGTATTTCGATTATTTCAGTAGAACAATTAAACAAATATTTTCAATTTATTTTGCCGATCGTTCGAAGGTTTCGAAGGTTCAACTTCTCAAATTTTTCGTTATAGCTTCGGTATTTAGAGTTCGATATTAAAGTATGAAGCATATATCGATGTTTGTGTCTTGAGGACATAAATTTGAGGACAATGAATTTAAAAAAAAGTAAATCAAATACAAAATTTTGAAACCGTTGCTCAGCATTTTTAAGGCCCTGCTGGCTCTAGCCCTTAAAAATTAGCTATACTTAATTTAAATTTATGAAGTGTTTTTAAAATGATATTTAGAATGACCTCCGCAGTAGAATCTTCTAATTATACCAATTTAAAAAAATTTGATATAATATGCTGTATGCTTTTACTATCGTATCGTTTTTTTACAGAAATGTCAGTAGACTCGTCTATTATTATGCTGCGAAGACTATTTCCAATATCGGAAATCAATTTCGTAGTATAATACGGCTACAGAATATTTTTATAAGTACTCTGTAGTTTGGCTGGTTGCAGCATATCCCTTTGTACATGCCATTTAGCGGTATGGCCATTGGGAATAGAAGAATTGTAAAGCCCATGGTAATGCACGTTGGGTCCATTCGCCCCTGTCAATGACATCAATGTATTAAAAGGGCGTAAAAAAGGGCATGGCCATACCACTGAGGGTATGTATGTGAATTCTCACACATGTAGAATCTAGAACGATAGAAACAAGATTACGACATCGACGTCACTGGAGCCAATTGAATGCAGCCATCTCTATGTTTTTCCTTATTATCCATATCTCTTTGGGGATGGAGCTAAATCGTAAACTTACAGGCTAATTCGCTAAAAAACAGGCTAAATCTAATCTGAAAAAGGCTAAAATGGTCACTACTGGTGTCGTTGTATTGTGATTTTTTTGACATAGTTGAAAACCACAATTATGAGCATCCTTTAAAATAGAATTTGTGGTTGCGAAACTTCCACTATAGCTTTTTGTTACTTTGCAAATAAATTTGCTATTCAATTTGATATATTTTATTAATATATGGCATAAAAAAATTTAACTTGCATTTTGAGCTACTAGCATTTCTGCAATTAGAAAATAACTGGCAACTGACCAATTGTTAATGGAACTTTAAAAACCACATTCCGTTACACATATAATTGGGCTTCTTAAAATTAGCACACTTTTGGTTTTAAGAGATTTCATGTAAAACTACTAAAAATATAAAAACCGCTCGGTGAGTGTGGTTACAATACCACAAGGTTTTTTAACTACACTGAAAGCAACGCAATTGTGAATACCCTTAATGTGTTTTGTTTTGTTGCTTTATAAAAGAATTCATTTACATTTTTTAGTTTGAACACAGAGAGCTATATTATACAGAGGTGTCAGTTCGAAGTTCACTCAATTTACGTTGTACAAGCGTCAGCAGTATCGAAGAACAAAATAAAAAGGTATTATGCTTTTGCCTCAGCAGTTGTTTCATGCGCACCTATAGAAAATTATATGCAGCGTTAAAACGAACGCTGAAGGCAAAGCATAATTATTTTTGTTTCTTTTCTTTTATCCTCCGGACGCTTGTACAACGGAAATTGAGTTCGAAAAGCATTCGTAGTTTGGAGAGAAAAATGCATTAACTCTACTTGCATTAACTCTATAAAGAGCCACAAATAGTAAGAAAGATCGCTGGTAAGCTATATTTATTTTATACAGATATACTTTAGAAAAATTGAAAACTTTAACTTATTAAACCTCAACTTCAACTCACTTTTAAACTAAGACCCTCAAATATCAATTCAAGAGAATGACAAGAAATATTTGAACTTGTTAACTAGCATTATGTTAAACAAACTCATTACAATGCCAACGCAATGTCATCAATACACGCATCATTGGCACGCATTACTTGTAAATAATTAAAAAAAAGTACTTGTCAGTTGATTTTTAACTCTGTGCCGTCAATTGTATCGCAGGAAGTAAGAGAAATGGTTTTGTGCAATTCTTTTATTGTGCTACCAAGCTCGTCCAGCCCGTTCTGTTTCAGTCACATTCCACTGTTAGTTAGGAGTTTTTTTCTAATGGATTCCTGTCATGAACCTTGTAGCAAAGTCAATGTGCTTTAGCTTATGTTCCCACTTTTAGGCCACTGTGGGTGTATATTTGTTGCATTTTTCTTGTGGGTGTAAGTATGAGGTCTTGGATGAGTGGGCGATGCGGTTTTTGCTTCCGAAGAACATTAATGCTACATCAATGACGAAAGAATTGTGACTTTCTCATGTTCTACCATTTATTCTAGTCCATGACTAACATTTGAACAAGACAATTAAAGCAAACATTTGAAGTTAATTTCTATTGCAGTTGCTGTGGTGTAAATAAAAAGATGTAATTATTAAAAGATTGAAAAGACACCATGGCATGACCTTATTATTATGAAATTGTGGCATAAAACTATTAAACAAAGTTGGTGAGCTAGTTAAGTCTCTACTAATTTGGTTTGAAGAATGCAGAATGCGCAGGAATATCTATTGTTTTGATTAAATTGAATTTGTCAAATGTTTGTTTGTGTCAAACTGTCATATGCTTGAAATAAATAATTATTCAAACGTAGCCTCCAGACAGACGAAAGCAGCATGTGATAATATTCTACTCCCAAAAATTAATGACAAACAGCATGTGAGTTAAGACCGAAAACGTAACTTAAAATATCGCACCAGCAAGAGGTTGTTGATAGAATTGATTTATTGTGATAACGTAGGAAACGTTATTCAGCAGAGGAAAACATTAAGTGAACAAGAAAGAAAGAAACAAACAATTGTTTTTATATATTTACAACTTAGTTAATGTCTTCCCTCAAGATAGGTCTATTTAGGTGACGGGACATAACCCCAATGGACAAATTTGATGTTTGGGATTGTGTCCCTTAATTTTTCGGACATAGTCCCAAAAATTGGATTTGGGATTGTGACCGCTTATTAAGCGGTAAAATAAATTTCATCATAAAAAAATTGATTTGCCTTGTACGGAATGTTACAAAGACATTTTTAGTACATTTACATACAATTGATCTTCATCATATCGACTTGAACTTTCTTTGCTTTTTTTAAAAAAAAGTCTTAAGGAACATTTCAATTAATTTTTTCGAAATTTTAGGAGTTTTTTAAGTAAGAATTGTGAAAAAACAGTCAGAGATATTTGAGTAGATATTATTTTATTATTTTACATCTATGTTTATAAGTATTATCAGTTATAAGTAGCATCACTTCTAAAACTCCTAAAATTTCGACAAAATTAGGTAAAATATCCCTTGAAGCTTTTTCTTCATGTGAATTTTGGAAAAAAATTGGAGTCATTAAAAATTAATTTAATGAACCACTCTTTTTCCCAACATTTACAGAATTTCAAACGGTTACAGAACTTCAAACGGGGTTTTATGAAATTCAAATTCTTCAGCAAATGCTCAAAGAATATTTTCGACTCAAAATTTGAACAAAACAAGGTGCTGAAACCATCTGCTTGTTGATTCAGTTTCTTCTTTAATTAAAACAAACAATTTGTTTAAAAAAAAAACAACTGGGAAATGTTGCTTCCATATAAAAATTAAAAATGTTATGCATTTTGAAAATATTTCTGTTAAAGAAGGGGAAGACTGATATTTTCTTGATTAAAATTTTAAAACTGAATGTACAGTTCTATATATATTTTACTATGTTGAAATATTTTTCAATTTTTGTTCATTTTTTTATCTATCTATACTCAGTTGAAAAAAGAGCCCTGATGTATGTCTGCCGGCAACATGCCTCGGAAGGACAGGAGACATGCTCGCTTACATACCCGCTTATATCTTTTTTTATATAGGCATGTTCTAGACCTGCATGTCTGCCAAATGAACTGCCGTAGCAGCAATGCAGCATGCATTTTATGGCATGAATGCAGAAGGTATACATGTCTGCCAAGCAATGCTGCATGCACCTCTCGGCATTAATGCTGCATTCATACCATGAGATGCATGCTGCATTGCTGCTACGGCAAATCATTTGACAGACATGCAGTCTTAGGACAATCCTATAGAAAAAAGATATAAGAAAGTATGGAGGAGAGTATGTCTGCTGAATTTCCAACTAATACTGCCAACAATTGAAAAACTACCATTAATTGGAGACTTGAACCTCGGCCGCGTGAGTGTAAGTGCATATGCTTATCCATTCGACAATTGCAGCTGTTGACTAATTGTCGCTTAGTTTGCTTCATTAAGAATAAAAGTACAGAGTAAGAAAATTAACGCGTTCGCTTTGTTATTATTAGCAATTAATGCAAGAAACAGAACGAAATCACTAAACAAAACAAAACAAAACAAACTAAAAAAAAAACCAGAGAAAAAAACTAAAAGCCATTAAGAAAAAAAATTATGTCTATGATGGTATTTGAACTCACTATAAAGGGTGGTTAAATTTGAAGGCCCGATGTTGAATGTGAACCACACCTGAACGTCAAGTTTTTTCTGCATTTCATTTGACATTTCTCAATTTCAGACTAATTCAATTTGAACCATTGAAAGATACACAATCGAGCAACGCGTAAAAGTTATTCAGGCTTATTATGAAAATGGACGTTCAAATCAAAATGCATATCGTGCACTTCGAGATTTTTTCGGTCAATTTAATCGTCCAAATGTGCGTACAATCGGAAAAATCGTGCACAAATTTGAGGGTCTGTAGGAGATGTGAAAACACCAGTGCATGCTCGTTCAGCTCGTACTGCAGAAAATATTGCTGCTGTTCGCCTTAGTGTGGCTGAAGAGCCGTCCACCTCAACTCGTCGTCGTGCCCAACAATTGCACCTCTCACGCTCGTCGTTGATGAACATTATGCATAAAGACTTACATTTACACGCTTACAAGGTGCAATTGACTCAAGAATTAAAACCTCTTGACCATTTGAAGCATCGTCAATGGTCAGAATGGTGGCAAGAAATGGCAGCAGTGGATGATCAATTTTCGAAGAAAATCATCTTCAGTGATGAGGCACATTTTCACCTCAGTGGCTTCGTCAATAAGCAGAATTGCCGTATTTGGGCGAATAATAATCCAAGAGTGATTGT